>JAIUJO010002192.1:107500-115000 GCA_023846275.1 Vanilla planifolia | reverse complement strand
CAGTAGAAGAAGAAGAGAAACAAGAAGAAGAAGAAGGAGAAGAAGAAGAAGAAGAAGAAGAAGAAGAAAAAGAAGACGAAGTAGAAGATGAAGAAGAAGATGACGACAAAGAAGAAGTAGAAGAAGAAGAAGAAAAAGTAAAGGAAGAAGAAGAAGAAGAACAAGAACAAGAGCTGCATGAAGAAGAAGGAGAGAAAGAAGAAGAAGAAGAAGAAGAAGAAGAAGAAGACGAAGAAGAAGAAGGAGAAGAAGAAGAGGAACAAGAAGAAGAACAAGAGGATTAAGAAGAAGAAGAAGAAGAAGAAGAAGAAGAGGAAGAATGAGAAGAAGGAGAAAAGAACAAGAAGAAGAAGAAGAAGAAGAGAAAGAAGAGCAAGAAGAGGAAAGAGAAGATGAAGAGGAAGACGAAGAAGAAGAAGAAGAAGAAGAAGGAGAAGAAGAAGAAGAAGAAGAGGAAGAGGAAGAAGAGGATGATGGAGAAGAAGAAGAAGAAGAAAAAAAAAAGAAGATGAAGAAAAAGAAGAAGACTATGATGATGATGAAGGACGTGAAGTTGAAAAAGAAGAAGAAAAAAGCGATGGAGAAGAAGAAAAGTAGTAAAAGAAGAAGAAGAAGAGGGCAATGAAGAGGAGGTCAAAGAAGAAGAAGAAGAAGAAGAAGTTGAAGAAGAATAAGAAGAAGAAGATGAGGGATTCAAAGAAGAAGAAGAAAAAGAAGAAAGAGAAGAAGAAGAAGAAGAAGTGGAAGAGGAAGAAGAAGAGGAAGAAGTAGAAGAAGAAGAAATGGAAGTGGAAGAAGAAGTAGATCACGAAGAAGAAAAAGAAGAAGAAGAAGAACAAGAAGAACAAGAAGAATAAGAAGATGAAGAAGAGAAAAAGAAGAAAAAGAAGAAGAGAAGGTAGAAGAAGAAAATGGGGAAGAAGAAGGAGAAGAAGAGTAAAAGATGAAGAAGAAGAATTAGAAGAAGAAGGAGAAGAAGAAGAACAAGAAGAAGGAGAAGAAGAAGAAGACGAAGGAGAAGAAAAGAAGAAGAAGAAGAAGAAGAAGAAGAAGAATACAAAAAAGAAAAAGGACACACAGATGAAGGAGAGGACGAGGAAGAAGAAGAAGTGCACAAAGAAGAAGGAGAGGAGGAAGAAGAAGGAGAAGAAGTGGAAGTAGAGGAAGAAGAAGAAGAAGTAGACGAGGAAGAAGAAGAACAACAAGAAGAAGAAGAGGAGGAGGAGGAGGAAGAAGAAGAGGAAGCCAAAGGAGAAGAAGAAGAAGTAGAAGAAGAAGAAGAAGAAGAAGAAGAAGCAGAAGAAGAGGTAGAGGAAGAAGAAGAAGAAGATGAAGAAAAGAAGAAGAATGAGAAGAAGAAGAAGAAGGAGAAGAAGGCAAAGTAGAAGAATAAGAAGATGGCAAAGTAGAAGAAGAAGAAGAAGAAAGGGAAGAAAAGGGAGGGGAAGAAGAAAAAGTGGGAGAAGAAGAAGAAAATGAAGAAGTAAAAGATGAAGAAGAAGAAGAAGAAGAAGAAGAAGAAGGGGATGAAAAAGAAAGGGAAGAAGTAAAAGAGGGACAAGAAGAAGAAGAAGAAGAATAAGAAGAAGAAGAACAAGAAGAAGATGAAGTAGAAGAAGAAGAATAAGAAGAAGAACAAGAAGAACAAGAAGAAGAAGAGGAAGAGGAAGAAGGGAAGAAAAGAAAAAGAAGTAGTAGAGGAAGATGGGGAAGTAGAAGAAGAACAAAAGAAAGGAGAAGAAGGAGAAGAAGGAGAAGAAGAAGAAGAAGAAGTATAAGAAGAATAAGGAGATGAACTAGAAGAAGAAGATAAAGAAGAAGAAAAAGAAGAAGAAGATGAAGAAGAAGAAGAGGAAGAAGAAGACGAAGAGGAAGAAGAAGAAGAAAAAGATGATGATGATGGAGTAGAAGAAGAAGAAGAAGAAGAAGAAGACTATGATGATGAAGAAGAAAAAGAAGTAAATGAAGAAGAAGAGGAGGGCAAAGAGGAGGAGGAAGATGAAGATGAAGAGAAAGTGGTAGAAGAAGAAGACGTGCAAGAGAAGAAGAAGAAGATGAAGAAGAAGAAGAAGAAGAAGAGGATGAAGGAGGAGGAGTAGAAGAAGAAGTAGAAGCAGTAGTAGTCGTAATAGTAGTAGAAGAAGAACAAGAAGAAGAAGTGGAAGAAGAAGCTGAAGAAGAAGAAGTAGAAGGTCTAGAAGAAGAAGAAGGACAAGAAAAAGGAGGAGAAAGAGAAGAAGAAGAAGAATAAGAATAAGAAGAAGAATAATAATAATAATAATAATAAGAAGAAGAAGAAGAAAATGTAACAGAAGAAGAAGAAGAAGAAGAAGCAGAAGAAGATGGTGAAGACGAAGAAGCGGAAGAAGAAGAATAATAATAATAATAATAATAAGAAGAAGAAGAACAAGAAGAGGAAGAAGAAGAAGACATAGAAGGAGAAGAGGAGGAAGAACAAGAAGAAAAAGAACAAGAGGAAGAAGAAGGAGAAGAAGAAGAAAAAGAAGACTAAGAAGAAGAAGTAGTAGAAGAAGAAAAAAAGGAAGAAGTAAAAGAAGAAGTAGTCGAAGAAGAAGAAGAAGAGGAAGACAAAGAAGAAGAAGAAGAAGAAGAAGAAGAAGAAGAAGTGGAAGAAGAAGAAGAATAAGAATAATAATAAGAAAAGAAGAGGAAGAAGAGGACGAAGAAGAGGAAGAGGAAGACGAAGAACAAGAAGAAGAAGACGAAGAAGAAGACGAAGAAGAAGAAGAATAAGAAGAAGATTATGATGATGTTGAAAAAAAAGAAGAACTGGAAGAAAAAGAAGGAGAAGAAGATGAAGTAGAAGAAGAAGAGGAGGTGGAAGAGGATGATGAAGAAGAAGAGGAGGAAGACGAAGAAGAAGAAGAAGAAGATGATTAAGAAGACTATGATAATGAAGAGGAGGATGAAGAAGTTTATAAAGAAGAATAATAATAAGATGAAAAAGTAGTAGTTAAAGAAGAGGATTAGGGGAAAGAAGAGGAGGAAGGGGAGGAAGCAAAGAAGGCGAAGGAAGAAGATGAAGAGGTAGAAGAAGAAGAAGAGGAAGGAGACGAAGAAGAAAAATAGGAAGAAGAAGAAGAAGAAGAAGTAGGTAAAGGAGTAGAAGAAGAAGTAGAAGAAAAAGAAGAGGAAGAAGGAGAAAAAAAAAGAAGCAGAAGAAAGAGGAGGAGGAGAAAAAGAAGAAGAAGAAGAAGAAGAAGAAGTAGAAGAACAAGGAGAAGAAGAAGAAGATGAAGAAGAAGGAGACTAAGAATAAGAAAAAGAAGGAGTAGAAGAAGAATAAGAACAAGAAGAAGAAGAAAGAGAATTAGAAGAAGAAGAAGAAGAAGAAGAGAAGAAGAAGAAGAGGATGAAGAGAATGAAGAAGAAGAAGAAGGAAAAGATGATGAAGAGCATGAAAAAGAAGAAGAAGAAAAAGAAATGGAAGAAGAAGAAGATGATGAAGAAGAAGAAGAAGAGGAAGAAGAAGAAGAAGAAGAAGAAGAAGAAGAATAAGAAGAGGAAGAGGAAAAGAAGAAGAAGAAGAAGGAGAAGTAGAAGAAGAAGAAGAAGAAGAAATAGGAGAAGGAGAAGAAGAAGAAGAAGAAGAAGAAGAAGAAGAAGAAGAAGAAGAAGACAAAGAAGGAGAAGAGGAGGAGGAAGAAAAGGTAGAAATAGAAGAAGAAAAAGGAGTAGAAGAAGGTGAAGAAGGAGAAGAAGATGGACAAGTAGAAAAAGAAGTAGAAGTAGTAGTAGTAGAAGAAGAAGAAGAAGATGAAGAAGTAGAAGAAGAAAAAAATGAGAAAAGAGAAGAAAAACGAGAAGAAAAAGGGAAACTAAAACAAGGAGAAGAAGAAAAAGAAGAAGAAGAAGAAGAAGAAAAAGTAATAGAAGAGGAATAAGAAAATGAACAAGAAGAAGCATAAGAAAAAGAAGAAGAATAAGAAGAAGAAAAAGAAGAAGAAGAAGAAGAAGAAGAAGAAGAAAGAAGAAGAGTAAGATGGAAAAAAATGAAGAAGAAGAAGGAGAGGAAGGAAGAGGAGAAAAAGAAGAAGAAGAGGAAGAAGAAGAAGAAGAAGATGAAGAGATGAAAAGAAGAAGATGAAGAAGAAGATGATCAAGAAGAAGAATAAGGGAAAGAAGATGAAGAAATAGAAAAAGAAGTAGATGAAGTAGAAGAAGAAGAAGAAGAAGTAAATGAACAAGAAGTAGAAGAAGAAGAAGATGAAGAAAAAGTGGAAGAAGACGATTATAATGAAGAAGAATATAGAGAAGGAGAATAAAATGAAGATGATGAAGAAGTAGAACAAGTAGTAATAGTAATTGTAAAATAAGAAGAAGAAGAAGAAGAAGAAAAGGAGCAGGATGAAGAAGAAGTGGATTAAGTAGGAAAATGAGAAGGGGAAGAATAAGGAGAAGAATAATTAGAAGAAGAATAAGAAGATGGAGAAGAAGAATGTGAAGAAGAAGGAGAAGAAGGAGAAGAGGAAGAAGAAGAAGAGGAAAAAGAAGAACAAGAAGCAGAAGAAGAGGAAGAAGAAGAAGAAGAAAAAGAAGAAGTGGAAGAAGAAGAAGAGGAAGAACAAGAGGAAGAAGAGAAGAAGAAAAAGAAGAAGATGCAGAAAAAGAAGAAGAAGAAAGAAAAGAAGAAGAAGAAGAAGATGATGATGATATTGATGATAAGAAGAAGAAGAAGAAGGAGAAAAAAGAAGTAGAAGACAAAGAAGAAGAAGAAGAAATAGGAGAAGAAGAAGAAGAAGAAGAAGAAGAGGAAAACGAAGAAAAAGAAGAGGAACAAGAAGAAGAAAAGGAAGAAGAAGAAGAAGAAGAAGAGGAGGAAGAAGAAGAAGGAGAAGAAGAAGAAGAAAAGGACGAAGAACAAGAAAGCGATGAAGAAGAAAAAGAGGAAGAACAATAAAAAGAAGAAGAGGAACATGAAGAAAAAGAAGTAGAAGAAGGAGGAGAAGAAGAAGTACTAGAAGAAGAAAAAGAAGAAGAAGGAGAAGTAGAAGAAGCTAAGGGAGAAGAAGAAGAAGAAGAAGTAAAGAAGAAGAAGAAGTTGAAGAAGAAGAAGAAGAACTAAAATAAGGAGAAGAAGAAGAAGAAGAAGAAGAAGAAAAAAGAAGGACAACAACAAAAACATGAAGACGAACGAGAGGAAGAAGAAGAACAAGAAGAAAGGAGGAAGAAGAAGATGATGAAGAAGAAGAAGAAGATGAAGATGAAGAAGAAGAAGAAGAAGAAGAAGAAGTAGAAGAAAAAGAAGAAGAAGAAGGAGAAGAAGAAGAAGGAGAAGGAGAAGAAGAAGAAGAAAGAGAAGAAGAAGAAGAAGATAAAGAGGAAGAAGAAGAAGATGATGAGGAGAAAGAAGAAGAAGAAGTAATAGAAAAAGAAGAAGAACAAGAAGAAGAAGTGGAAGAATAAAAGAAAGAAAGAGAAGAAGGAGAAGTAGAAGAAGAAGAAGAAGAAGAACATGAAGAAGAAGAAGAAGAAAAGGAAGAAGAAGAAGAAGACAAAGAAGAAGAAATAGAAGAAGAAGATGGTGATGAAGAAGAAGAAGATGTAGGAGATGACGAAGAAAGGAAGAAGAGGAAGAAGAAGAAGAAGAAGAAGAAGAAGAAGAAGAAAAAGTAGAGGAAGAAAAAGAAGAAAAAGTTGAAGATGAAGGGGAGGAGGAAGAAGAAAACGAAGAGAAAAAAGAGGAGAATGATAATAAGAAGAAGATTATTATGAAGAAAAAGTAGTTGTAGTAGCAGTTGAAGGAGAAGGAGGAGAAGAAGAAGAAGAATACAAAGAAGAAGAAGAAGAAGACGAGGAGGAAGTAGAAGAAAAAGAAGAAGAACAAGAAGAAGAAGGAGAAGAAGAAGAAGAAGAGGAAGGAGAAGAGGAAGATGACGAGGGAATAGAAGAAGATGTAGAGGAAGTAGTAGTAGAAGAAGAAGAAGGAGAAAATGAACAACAAAAAGAAGAAGATGAGGAAGAAGGAGATGAAGAAGAGAAGAAGAAAAAGGTACAAAAGAAGAAGATGAAGAAGAGTAAGAAGAAGAAAAAGAAGAAGAAGAGGAAGAGGAGGAGGAGGAAGAAGAAGAAGAAGAACGACAATAGGAAAAGGATGAGGAAGTAGTTGTAGCATTTGAAGTAAAACATGAAAAAGAAAAAGAAGTGGTAGAAGAAGAAGAAGAAAAACAAGTAAAAGAAGATGAATAAAAAGAAGAAAATATAGGAGAAGAAGAAGAAGACAAAAAAGAAGAAGAAGATGAAGAAGAAGAAAGAGACAAAAATGGAGAAGAAGAAGAAGAAGATGAAGAAGTAGGAGATGAAGAGGAAAAGAAGGAGAAGAAGAAGAAGAAGAAGAAGAAGAAGAGAAAGAACTGGGAAGAATAAGAGGAACAAGTGGAAGAAGAAGAGGAAGAAGAAGAAAAAGAAGGTGAAGAAGAAGGAGAAGAAGGACAAGAAGAACAAGAAGAAGTTGAAGAAGAAGATGAAGAAGAAGAAGAAGTGGTAGAAGAAGAAGAAGAAGAAGGTTAAGAAGAAGAAGAGGAAGAGGTGGAGGAAGATGAAGAAGAAGAAGAAGAAGAAGGTGAAGAAGAGAAGAGGAAGAGGAGGAGGAGGAAGAAGAAGAAGAAGAAGAGATGAAGAAGAAGAAAAAGAAGAAAAAGAAGTAGTTGTAGCAATAGAAGTAAAAGAAGAAAAAGAAGAAGAAGAAGAAAATGAAGAAGAAGACGAAAAATAAGAGGACGAAGAAGGAGAACATGAAGAAGATGAAGACGTAGAAGAAGACGAAGAAGAAGGAGACAAAGATGATGGTGAAGAATTAGAAGAAGAAGAAGAAGAAGAAGAAGAAAAAGAAGGAAAAGAAGAAGAAGAAGAAGAAGAAGGAGAAGAAGAAGAAGAAGAAGAAATAGAAGATTAAGGAGGAGGAGAAGAAGAAGAAGAAGAAGAAGAAGATGTAGAAGAGGAGAAAGAGGAAGAGGTAGAAGAAGAAGAAGACGAAGATGTGGAAGAGTAAGAGAAAGATGTGGAAGAAGAGGAAGAAAAAGAAAAAGAAGAAGGAGAAGAAGAAAGAGAAGACGAAGAAGAAGAAGGAGAAGATGGAGAAAAAGAAGAAGAATAACAAGAAGAAGAATAAGAATAAGATGAAGAAGATGAAGAAGAAGAAGGCAAAGAAGAGGAAAAGGAAGAAAAAGAAGAAAAGATGAGGAGGATGAGGAAGGAGAAGAAAAAGAGGAGGACAAGGATGAAGAAGAAGAAGATGGCGATCAAGAAGAAGACGTGGAAGATGATGATGAAGAAGATGAAGAGGAAGAAGAAGAAGAAAAAGAAGAAGAAAAAGACAAAGAAGAGGAAGAAGGAGAAGCGAAAGAAGAAGAAGAAGAAGAGAAAGAGGAAAGAGGAAGAAGAAAAGAAGAGGAGGACGAGGACGAAGAAGAGGAAAAAGAAGAAGAAGAAGAAGAAGAAGAAAAAGAAGAAGAAGATGGCAATCAAGAAGAAGAAGAT
>JAIUJO010002192.1:87500-92500 GCA_023846275.1 Vanilla planifolia | reverse complement strand
AAGAGGGAAAGGAAGAAGAAGAGGAAGAAGAAAAACAAGAATTAGGGGAAGAAGAAGAAGAACAAGTAGGAGAAGGAAAAGAAGTAGAAGAAAAAGAAGAAGAGGAAGTAGTAGAAGAAGAAGAAGGTGACGAAGAAGAAGCAAAGGATGATGAAGAAGATTAAGAAGAAGAAGAAGAAGAAAAAGAAGAAGAAGAAGAAGAAGAAGAAGAAGAAGAAGAAGAAGAAGTGGAAGAATAAGAGGTAGAAGAACAAGAGGAAGCGGAAGAAGAAGAAGAGGAAGAAGAAGAAGAAGAAGACTATGATGATGAACAACAGGAGGTGAAGAAGTCGAAAAAGAAGAGGGAAAAGAAGAATTAGAAGTAGAAGAAGAAGAAAAAGAAGAAGAAGAAAAAGAAGAAGAAGAAGTGGAAGAGGAAGAAGAGTAACAAGAAGAAAAAGAAGAAGAAGAATAAGTGGAAGAAGAAGAAGAATAAGAATAATAATAAGAAGAAGAGGAAGAAAAAGTGGACGAAGAAGTGGAAGAAGAAGACGAAGAAGAAGAAGAACAAGAAGAAGAAGATGATGATGATGATGAAAAAAAGAACATGAAGAAAAAGAAGAAGAAGAAGTAGAAGAAGAAATGGAAAGAGGTGAAGAAGAAGAACACGATAAAGAAGAAGAAGAAGAAGAAGAAGAAGATTGGGAAGAAGAAGAAGAAGAACATGAAGAAGGAGAAGAAGAGGCAGAAGAAGAAGAAGAAGGAGAAGAAGAGGAAGAGGAAGAGGAAGAAGAGGAAGAATGAGAAGAAGAAGAAGAAAAAGAAAAAGAAGATGAAGAAAAGAAGAAGACGACTATGATGATGAAGAAGGAGATGAAGAAGTTGAAATAGAAGAAGAAGAAAAAGTGGATGGAGAAGAAGAAAAAGTATTAGAAGAAGAAGAGGAGGGCAAAGAAGAGGAGGAAGAGAAAAATGAAGAGCAAAGAGAAGAAGAAGAAGAGGGAGAAAAACAAGGAGTAGAAGAAGAAGAAGAAGAAGAAGAAGAAAAAGAAGAAATAGAAGAAGAAGAAGAAGTAGAAGAAGAATAAGGAGTAGAAGAAAAAGTAGAAAACAAAGCGAAAGAGGATGATGAAGAAGAAGAAGATGATGATGATGAAGAAGAAGAAGAAAAAGAGGAAGAAGAAGAATGGAAAGAAGAGGGAGAAGAAGAAGAAGAAGAACAAGAAGAAGAAGAAAAAGAGGAAGGAGAAGAAGAAGTGGAAGAAGGAGAAGAAGAAGGAGGAGGAGAAGAAGAAGAAGAAGAAAAAGAATACAAAGAAGAAGAGGAAGTGGAACAAAAAGCAGAAGGATAGCAAGAGGATGAAAAGGAAGAAGAAGAAGAAGAAGAAGAAAAAGAACACAAAGAAGAAGGAGAGGAGCAAGAAGAAGAAGTAGAAGTAGAGGAAGAAGAAGAAGAAGTAGACGAAGAAGAAGATGAACAATAAGAAGAAAAAGAAGAGGAGGAGGAAGAAGAAGAAGAACAAGGGGGAGGAAAAGAAGAAGAAGAAGAAGAAGAAGAAGTAGAAGAAGAAGAAGCAGAAGAAGAAGAAGAAGAAGAAGATGATGAAGAAGAAGGAAGAGAAGGAGAAGAAGAAGAAGAAGAAGTAGAAGAAGGCAAAGTAGAAGAAGAAGAAAAAAGGGAAGAAAAAAAAGAGGAAGAAGAAAAAGTGGAAGAAGAAGAAGAAGAAGTAGAAGAAGAAGAAGAAGAAGAAGGGGAAGAAAAAGAAAAGGAAGAAGTAAAAGAGGGAGAAGAAGAAGAAGAAGAAGAAGAAGATGAAGAAGAAGAAGAAGTAGAAGAGGAAGTGGAAGAAGAAGAAGATGAAGTAGAAGAAGAAGAATAAGATGAAGAATAAGAAGAAGAACAAGAAGAAAAAGAGGAAGAGGAAGAAGAGGAAGAAAAGAAAAAGGAGTAGTAGAGGAAGAAGGGGAAGCAGAAGAAGAAGAAAGAGAGGGAGAAGAAGGAGAAAAAGAAGAAGAAGAAGATGAAGAAGTGTAAGAAGAACAAGGAGACGAACAAGAAGAACAAGATGAAGAAGTAGAAGAAAAAGAAGAAGAAGATGAAGAAGAAGAAGAATAAGAAGAGAAAGAGGAAGAAGAAGAAGATGATGATGAAGAAGAAGGAATATAAGAAGAAAAAGAAGAAGAAGACAATGATGATGAAGAAGAAAAATAAGTAGATGAAGAAGAAGAGGAGGGCGACGAAGAGGAGAAAGAGGAAGATGAAGAGAGAGCGGTAGAATAAGAAGAAGAAGAAGATGAATAAGAAGAAGAAGAAGAGGACAAAGAAGGAGGAGGAGGAGTAGAAGAAGTAGAAGTAGTAGTAGTCACAGTAGTAGAACAAGAAGAAGAAGAAGAAGGGAAGGAGAAGAAGGAAAAGTAGAAGAAGAAGAAGGCGAAGAAGAAGAAGCTAAAGAAGAAGAAGTAGAAGGTCAAGAAGAAGAAGGAGAAGAAGAAGAATAATAAGAAGAATAAGAAGTAGAAGAAGAAGAAGAAGAAGAAGAAGAATAAGAAGTAGAAGAAGAAGAAGAAAATGTAACAGAAGAAGAAGAAGAAGAAGAGGAAGAGGAAGAGGAAGAGGAAGAAGAAGAAACAGAAGATGGTGGTGAAGACGAAGAAGGAGAAGAAGAATAATAATAATAATAACAAGAAGGAGATGAAGAAGAAGAAGAAAAAGAAGAGAATGCAAAAGAAGAAGAAGAAGAAGAAGATGAAGAAGAAAAAAAAGGAGAAGATGAGGAGGAAGAACAAGAAGAAGATGAAGAAGAGGAAGAAAAAGAAGAAGAAGAAGAAGAAGAAAAAGAAGACTAAGAAGAAGTAGTAGAAGAAGAAGAAAGGGAAGAAGAAGTAGAAGAAGAAGAAGAGGAAGAAGAAGAAGAAGAAGAGGAAGACCAAGAAGAAGAAGAAGAAGAAGAGTAAGACGAAGAAGAAGAAGAAGAAGAAGAAGTAGAAGAAGAAGAACAATAATAATAATAATAATAATAAGAAGGGGAACAAGAAGAGGACGAAGAAGAGGAAGATGAAGACAATGAATAAGAAGAAGAAGACGAAGAAGAAGAAGAAGAAGAAGAAGAAGAAGATGGTGATGATGAAAAAAAAGAATAGGAAGAAGAAGAAGAAGAAGAAGAAGAAGAAGAAGAAGAAGTAGAAGAAGAAGAGGAAGTGGAAGAGGATGATGAAGAAGAAGAGGAGAAAGAAGAATAATAAGAAGAAAATGAAGAAGGCTATGATGATGGAGAGGAGGATGAAGAAGTTTTTAAAGAAGAATAATAATAAGAAGAAAAAGTAATAGAAGAAGAAGAGGATTAGGGCAAAGAAGAGTAGGAAGGGGAGGAAGAAGAGCAAGCAAAGGAAGAAAAAGAAGAGGCAGATGAAGAAGAAGAAGAAGAAGAAGAAGATGAAGAAGAAGAATAGAAAGAAGAAGAAGAAGTAGTAGGAAAAGAACGAGTAGAAGAAGCAGTAGAAGAAGAAGAAGAAGAAGAAGAAGTAGAAGGCGGAGGAGGAGGAGAAGAAGAAGAAAAAGAAGAGAAGTAGAAGAAGACGAAGAAGAAGGAGAAGAAGAAGAAGAAGGAGAAGAAAGAGATGAAGTAGAAGAAAAAGAAGGAGGAGTAGAAGAAGAATAAGAAGAATAAGAAGAAGAAGAAGAAGAATAAGAACTAGAAGATGAAGAAGACAAGAAGAAGAAGAAGAGGAAGAAGAGATTGAAGAAAAAGAAGAAGGATAAGATGGTGAAGAGCAAGAAAATTCAGAAGAAGAAGAAGAAAAGGGAGACGAAGAAGAAGAAGAAGAAGAAGAAGAAGAAGAAGAGGTAGAAGAAGAAGAAGAAGAAGAAGAAGAATAAAAGGAAGAAGAAAACAAGAAGAAGAAGAAGGAGAAAAAGAAGAAGAATAAGAAGAAGAAGAAGAAGAAGAAGAAGACAAAGAAGGAGAAGAGGAGGAAGAAAAAGTAGAACTAAAAGAAGAAAAAGAAGAAGAAGACTGAGAAGAAGAAGAATAATAAGGAGAAGAAGTAGTAAAAGAAGAAGACGAAGAAGTATAAGAAGGCGAAGAAGAAGAAGAAGAAGAAGAAGAAGAAGAAGAATAAATGAAGAAGTGGAAGAAGAAGAAGAATAAGAAGAAGAAGAAATGGAAGAAGAAGAGGACCAAGAAGAGGAAGAAGAAGAAGAAGAAGAAAAAGAAGAGAACAAGAAGAGTAAGAAGAAGATGAAGTTTTAATAGAAGAGGAAGAAGGAGAAAAAGTAGGAGAAGAAGAAGAAGTGAATGGCAAAAAAGAGGGGGAAGAGGAGGAAGAAATAGAAGAGGAAGAAGAAGAAGAAGAAGAAGAAGAAGAAGAAGAAGAAGAAGAGGGAGAAGAAGAAGAAGAAGAAGAAGAAGAAGAAGAAGATGAAGAAGAAGAAGAAGAAGAGGAAGAAGAAGAAGGAGAAGCAGGAGAAGAAAAAGAAGAAGATGAAGAAGAAGAAGTAGAAGAAGAAGAAGAAGAAAGAGAAGAAGACATACTAGGAGGAGAAGAAGAAAAAGCAGATAAAGGAGGAGAAGAAGTGGAAGAATAAGAAGAAGAAGAAGAAGAAGAAGAAGAAGAGGAAGAGGAAGAAGAAGAAGAGAATTTAAAAGAAGAAGAAGAAGAAGAAGAACAGGAAGAAGAAGAAGAAGTAAAAGAAGAAGAAGAAGAAGAAGAAGAAAAGAAAGAGGATAGTGAAGAGTAAGAAGAAGAAGAATAAGAAGAAGAAAAAAAAGAAGAAGAAGATGATGAAGAAGAAGAAGAAGAAGAAGTAGATGATGATGAGGAAGAAGAAGAAGAAGAAGTGGAAGAAGATGAAGAAGAAGATTTTAAAGAAGAAAAAGAAGGAGAAGAACAAGAAGAAGAAGGAGAATAAGAAGAAGAAGAAGAAGTAGAAAAAGAAGAAGTTGATGAAGAAGAAGAAGAAGAAGAGAAAGAAGAAGGCAAGAAGGAGATCAGAAGGAAGAAGAATAGGAGAAAGAAGAAGA
>JAIUJO010002192.1:80000-82500 GCA_023846275.1 Vanilla planifolia | reverse complement strand
TAATTATAATAATAATAAGAATAAGAAGAAGAAGAAGAAGAAAAAGAAGAAAAAGAACATGAACCCAAAGAAGGAAAGTAAGAGGAATAAGAAGAAAAAGAAGAAGAAGAAGAAGAAGAACACAAAGAAGAAGATATGGAGTAGGAAGAATATGAAGAAGAAGAAGAAGGAGAAGAAGAAGAAGAAGAGGAGGAAGAAGTAGTAGAAGGGGAAGACAAGAAGAAGAAGGTGAAGAAGTAAAGGAAGAAGAAGAAGAAGAAGAAAAAAAAACAACAACAACACGAAGAAGGAGAGGTGGAAGAAGAAGAAGAAGACGACGAAGGAGAAGAAGAATAAGAAGAAGAAGAAGAATAAGAAGATCACGAAGAAGTGGAAGAAGAAGATGAAGAAGATGAAGAAGACGAAGAAGAGAAGAAGACGAAAAGGAAGAAGATGAAGAAGAGGAAGAAGAAGACAAAGAAGAAGAAGAAGAAGAAGACGAAGAAGAAGAAGAAGAAGTTGAAGAAGAAGAAGACGAAGAAGGAGAAGAAGAGGTAGAAAAAGAAGAAGAAGATGAAGAAGAAGAATAAGAAGAACAAAAAGAAGAAGAAGTAGAAGAAGAAGAAGAAGAAAAAGAAGAAGAAGAAAAAGAAGAAGATGTGGAAGAAGTGGGAGAAGAAGAAGAAGAAGAAGAAGAAGAGGAAGAGGAAGAAGAAGAAGAAGAAGAAGAAGAAAAAGAAGAACACTATGATGATGAAGAAGAAGATAAAGAAATTTAAAAAGAAGATGAAGAAGAGAAAAAGTAGTAGAAGAAGAAGAAGAGGAGGGTGAAGAAGAGGAGGAAGAGGAGGATGAAGAGCAAGCAAAAAAAAAAAGACAAAAGGAAGAAGAAGAAGAAGAACAAGAAGAAGTAGAAGGAGAAGAAGAAGAAGAAGAAGAAGAGGAAGAGGAAGTGGAAAAAGAAGAAGAAGAAGAAGATGAAGAAGAAGAAGAAGTGGAAGAAGAAGAAAGGGAAGAATTGTGAGAAGAAGAAGAAGAAGAAGAGGAAGAAGAAGAAGAGAAAAAAGAAGAAGAAGAAGAAGGAGATGAAGGAGAAGAAAATGAAGACGAAGAAGAAGAAGAAGAAGAAGTAGAAGAAGATGAAGAAGAAGAAGAAGAAGAAGAAGAAGAAGAAGGTGGAGGAGGAGAAGAAGAAATAGAAGAAACAGAAGAGGAAGTGGATGAAGTAGAACAAAATGAAGAGGAGGAAAAAGAAGATGAAGAAGAAATAGAAGAAGAGGATTAAGAGGAAGTAGAAGAAGAAGAGGAGGGAGAAGTTGAAGAAAATTTTAGGAGGAATAAGAAGAAGAGGAAGAAGAAGTAGAAGTAGAAGATGAGGAAGAAGATCAAGAAGAAGAAGAAGAAGAGGAAGAAGAAGATGACGAAGAAGAGGAAGAAGAAGAAGAAGAAGAAGAAGAAGAAGATGATGATGATGATGATGATGAAAAGAAAAAGATGAAGAAGTGGAAGAAAAATAAGATGAAAAAGAAGAAGATGATGAAGAAGAAGTGGAAGAAGAAGAGGAAGTAAAAGTAGAAGAAGTAGAAGAAGAATAAGAATAAGAAGAAGATGAAGATGAAGAAGACGAAGAAGAAAAAGACGAAGAAGAAGAAGAAGAAGAAGATGATGAAAAAGAAGAATAAAAAGAGGAGGAGGAAGAACACGAAGATGAGGATGAAGAAGAATAATAATAATAATAAGAAGAAGAAAATAAAGAAGAAGAAGAAGGAGGACAAGATGAAGGAGGATAAGAGTAAGAAGAGGAAGACGAGGAAGAAGAAGAATAATAATAAGAAGAAGAATTCATAGAAGAAGAAGAAGAAGAATAAGAATAAGAAGTAGAAGGAGGAGAAGAAGAAGATGAGGAAGATGAAAAAGAAGAAGAAGAAGAAGATGAAGAAGAAGAAGAAGTAGTAGTAGTAGAAGAAGAAGGAGTAGGAGAAGAAGAAGAAGTAGTAGAAGAAGAAGAAGATTAAGAAGTAGAACAAGAAGATGAAGAAGAAGAAGAGGAAGAAGAAGAAGATGATGAAGAAGAAGAAGAGGAAGAACAAGAAGAAGAGGAAGAAGAAGAAGAAGAAGAGGAAGAAGAAGAACACAAGGAAGAAGGAGAGGAGGAAGAGGAACAAGGAGGACAAGAAGAAGAAGAGGAGCAAGAAGAAGATGAAGAAGAAGAAGGAGAAGAAGAAGAGGGAGAAGGAGAAGAAAAAGATGGAGAAGGAGAAGATGAGGAGGAAGTAATAGCAGTAGTAGTAGTAGTAGTGGTAGTAGTAGAAGAAGAAGAAGAAGAAGAAGAAAAAAATATTAAGAAGATGATGAAAAAGTGGAGGGGAAAGAACAAGAAGAAGAGGAAGAGTAGAAAGAAGATAAAGAAGAAGAACAACAAGACGAAGAAAAAGGAGAGGAGCAAGAAGAAGAGGAAGAAGAAGAAGAAGAAGAAAAAGAAGAAGAAGAAGATGAAGAAGAAGAAGAAGAAGAAAACGAT
>JAIUJO010002192.1:72500-75000 GCA_023846275.1 Vanilla planifolia | reverse complement strand
CAACAGCAACATGAAGAAGAACGAGATGTGGGAGAATAAAAAGATGAAAAAGAAGACAAGAAGAAGAAGAAGAAGAAGAAGTAGAAGAGGGAGAAGAAGAAGAAAAATAAGAAGAAGTTGAGGAAGAACTAGAAGAAGAAAAAAGAAGAAGAGGAAGAACTAATAGAAGAAGAAGAAGAACAAGAAGAAGGACAAGAAAAAGAAGATGAAGAAGAAGAGGAAGAGGAAAGACAAGAAGAAGACGAAGAGGAAGAATAAGAATAAGAAGAAGAAGAAGAAGAAGAAGAAGAGGAAGAAGACAAAGAAAAAGAAGAAGAAGAAGAAGGAGAAGAAGAAGACGAAGAAGAAAAAGAAGGAGAAGAAGAAGAAGAAGAAAAAAAAGGAGAAGAATAATAAGAAGAAGAGGAGGAAGAGCTAAAGGAAGAAGAAGAAGAAGAAGGAGATGGAGGAGAAGAAGAAGACGAAGAGTAGAAGAAGTAGAAGAAGAATAAGTAGAAAAAGTAGATGAAGAAGAAGAGTAAGAAGTAGTAGCAGTAGCCACAGAAGTAGATGAAGAAGATGAAGAAGATGGAGGAGGCGGAGGAGGAGGAGGAGAAGAAAAAGAAGAACAAGAAGAAGAAGAGGAGGTGGGGGAAGAACAAGAAGAAAAGGAAGAAAAAGAAGGAGAAGAGGAAGAAGAAGTACATGAAGAAGGAGAGGAGGAGGAAGAAGAAGAAGAAGAAGAAGAAGAAGAAAAGGAAGAATAATAAGAGTACGAAGAAAAAGTAGAAAAAGAAGAAGGAGAAGAAGAAGAAAAAGAAGGAAAAGATGAGGAAGAAGATGTTCATGATGAAGAAGAAGAAGAAGTGGAGGAAGAAGAAGAAGAAGAAGAAGAAGAAGAAGAAGAAGAAGAAGAAGAAGAAGAATAAGAAGAAGAGGAAGAGGAAGAAGAAGAAGAAGAAGAAGAGGAAGAGGAAGAAGAAGTTGAAGAAGAAGAAGTAAAGGAATAAGAAGAAGAAGATGATGATGTTGAAGAAAAACAAAAAAACATCATGAAGAAGAAAGAGAAGTGGAAGAAGAAGAAGAAGAGAAAGAAGAAGTAGGTGAAGAAGAAAAAGAAAAAGAAGAAGAAGATGATAAGGAAGAAGAAGTAGATGAAGAAAAAGGAGAAGTGGAAAAACTAGAAGAAGAAAAAGAAGAAGAAAAAGAAGAAGAAGGAGAAGGACTAGAAGAAGAAGAAGAAAAGAAGCAAAGGAAGAGAAGGAAGAAGAAGAAGATCAAGAAGAAGAAGAAGAAAAAGGAGAAGAAAATGAAGAAGAAGAAAAAGAAGAAAAGAAGAAGAAGAAGAAGAACAAGAACAAGAAGAGGAAGAGGAACAAGACAAAGAAGAAGAAGGAGGAAAAGGAGGAGAAGAAAAAGAAGAAGAAGAAGAAGAAGAAGAAGAAGAAGAAGATGTTGATGATGAAGAAGAACAAATTGACAAAGAAGAAGAAGAAGAAGATGAAGAAGAAGAAGAAGAGGAAGAGGAAGAAAAAGAAGAAGAAGAAGAAGTAGTAGTAGAAGAAGAAGAAGACAAAGAAGAAGTCAAGGAAGAAGAAGAAGAAGTAGAAGATGGAGAAGAAGAAGAAAAAGAAGGGGAATAATAAGTATATTAGTAGTAGTAATAATAATAATAATAATAATAATAATAAGAAAAAGAGGAAGACGAAGAAGAAGAAGAAGAAGAAAAAGAACAAGAACACAAAGAAGAAAGAGAGGAAGAGGAAGAAGAAGAACACAAAGAAGAAGATAGGGAGCAGGAAGAAGATGAAGAAGAAGAAGGAGAACAAGAAGAAGAAGAAGAAGAAGAGGATGAAGAAGCAGAAGAGGAAGAGAAAGAAGAAGAGGAAGAAAAACAACAACAACAACACGAAGAAGAAGAAGAGGTGGAAGAAGAAGAAGAAGAAGCAGAAGTAGAAGTTGATGAAGAAGAAGAACAAAAAGATGGAGAAGAAGAATAAGAAGAAGAAGACGACGAGGAAGAAGAAGAAGAAGAAGAAGAAGAGGCAAAGAAGTGGAAGAAGACGACGAAGAAGAAGAAGAAGAAGACGGAAAGGAAGAAGATGATGTGGAAGCAGAAGAAGAAGAAGAAGAAGAAGAAGACGAAGAAGAAGACAAAGAAGAAAAACATGAAGAAGTAGAACAAGAAGAGGAGGTACGAGAAGAAGAAGATGAAGAAGGAGAAGAAGAGAAGAAGAAGAATAAGAAAAAGAGGAGGAAGAGGAAGAAGAAGTGGAATAAGAAAAGAAGAAGAAGAAGAAGAAGAGGAACAAGAAGAAGAAGAATAAGAAGAAGACTCTGATGATGACGTAGAAGATGAAGAAATTTAAAAGAAGAAGAAGAAGAAGAAGAAGAAAAAGTGCTAGAAGAAGAAGAAAAGGTAGGTGAAGAAGAAGAGGATGAGGAGGAAGAAGAGTAAGCAGAAAAAGAGAAAGGAAAGGAAGAAGAAGAAGAAGGAGAAGAAGGAGAAGAAGAGGAAGAA
>JAIUJO010002192.1:50000-57500 GCA_023846275.1 Vanilla planifolia | reverse complement strand
GAAGAAGTGGAAGAGGAAGAATAAGAAGAAGGGGAAGAAAAAGAAGAAGAAGAAGAAGAGGAAGAAGGAGAAGGTGAAGAAGAAAAAGACGGAGTAGAAGAAGAAAAAGCTGAAGAATTAGAAGATCAAGAAAAAGAAGAAGTAAAAGGAGAAGAAGAAGAAGAAGAAGAAGAGAAAGAAGAAGAAGAGGAACAAGAAGAAGAAGAAGAGGAAGAAGATGAAGAAGATGAAGAAGATGAAGAAGAACAAGAAGAGATGTTGAAGAAGATGAAGAAGAAGAAGGAGAATAACAAGACAAAGATGAAGAAGGAGAAGAAGAAGAAGGAGAAGAAGAGGAAGAAGGGGAAGAGGAGGAGGAGGAGGAAGAAGAAGAAGAAGAAGAAAAAATAGAAGAAGAAAAGATGATTACGAAGAAGAAGAAGACTATGATGGAGAAAAAGAAGAAGTAGAAGAAAAACAAGACGAAGAAAAAGAAGAAAAAGAGGAAATAGCAAAGAAGAAGAAGAAGAAGAAGAAGAAGAAGAAGAAGAAAGAAAAGAAGAGGTAGTAGAAGAAGTGGAAAAAGAAGAAGAAGAAGAAGAAGCAGAAGAAGAAAAAGAAGATGAAGAAGAAGAAAATGTATAAGAAGAAGTAGAAGATGATGGTGAAGAAGAAGAAGTAGAAGATGATGGTGAAGAAGAAGAAGTAGAAGTAGTAGTAGTAGAAGAAGCAAAAGAAGAAGAAGAAGAAGTAGAAGAAGAAGAGGAAGAAGAAGAAAAGAAGAAGAAGAAGAAGGGGAAGAAGAGGAAGAAGAAGAAGGAGAAGAAGAAGTAGAAAAGATGAAGAACAAGTATAAGAATATGAAGAAGAAGAATAAGAAGAAGAAGAAGAAGAAGAAGAAGAAGACGAGGAAGAAGAAGGGGAAGATAAAACTAGTAGGAGAAGAAGAAGAAGGTGAAGAGGAGGTGGAAAAAGAAGAAGAAGAAGTAGAAGAAGAGGAGGAGGAAGAAGTAGTAGAAGAAGAGGAGGTGGAAGAAGAAAAAGAAGAAGAAGCGGAAGAAGAAGAAGAAAAAGAAGAAGAAGAGGAAGAAGAAGAAGAAGAAGAAGAAGAAGAAGAAAGAGAAGAAGAAGAAGAAGGAGAAGAAGAAGACGAAGAAGTAGACGAAGAGGAGGAGGAAAAGGAAGAAGAACAAAAAGAAGAAGAAGAATAGAAAAAGAAGAAGACGAAGAAGAACAAGACGAAGCAGGCGAAGAAGACAAAGAAGAAGTACACGTAGAAGTCTAAGAAGTAGAAGAAGAGGAAGAAGAAGAAGAAGAAGGAGAAGGAGAACGAGAAGGGGAAGAAGAAAAAGAAGAAGAAGAAGAAGAAGAAGAAGAAGTAGTAGAAGAAGAAAAAGAAGAAGTAGAAGAACAAGAAGAGAAAGAGAAAGAAGAAGAAGTAGAAGAAGTTGATGAAGAAGAGGTGGAGGAAGAAGAATAACAAAAAGAAGAAGAAGAAGAAGAAAAAGGAGGAGAAGAAGAAGGGGAAGAAGAAGAAGAAGAAGAAGAGGAAAAAGAAGAAGAAGAGGGAGAAGAAGAAGCAACAGTAGAAGACATAGAAGAAGAGGAATAAGACGAAGAAGAAGTCGTAGTAGTAGTAGAAAAAGAAGAAGAAGAATAAAAAGAAGAAGAACAAGAACAAGAACAAGAAGAAGGAGAAGAAGAAGAAGAAGAAGAAGAAGAAGAAGTAGTAGAAGTAGAAGACGAAGAGAAAGAAGAAGAAGAATAATAGGAATAAGAAGAAAAAGAAACAAAGAAGTAGAAGAAGAAGAAGAGGAAGGGGAAGAAGAATAAGAAGAAGAAGAAGAAAAAGATGTAGAAGAAGAAGATGAAATGAAGAAGGAGAGGAGGAGGAGGAAGAATAAGAAGAAGAAGAAGAAAAAGAAGTAGAAGAAGAAGATGACATGAAGAAGGGGAGGAGGAGGAGGAGAAAAAATAAGAAGAACAAGTAGAAGGAGAACAAGGAGAAGATGAAGAAAAATATTAAGAAGAAGGAGAAGAAGAAGTAAGCGAAGTAGAAGAAAAAGAAGAAATAGAAGAAGAACAGGAAGGAGAAGAAGAAGTAAGAGAAGAAGAAGAAGAAGAAGAATAAAAAGAAGATGAAGAAGAAGATGAATTAGGGGAAGAGGAAGAGGAAGAAGAAGAAGAAGAGGAAGAAGTAGAAGAAGAAGATGACGAAGAAGTGGAAGAAGAAGAAAAAGAGGAAGATGAATGAAAAGATAAAGAAGAAGAAGAAGAAGAAGAAGAAGAAGAAGAAGAAGAGGAAGAAGAGGAAGAAGGAGGAGAAGAAAAAGAAGAACAAAAGTAAGAAGAAGATGATGAAGAAGAAGAAGAAGTCGAAGAGGAAGAAGAAGTACAATAAGAGGAAGAAGATAAAGAGGAGGAGGAGGAGGAGGAAGAAAAAGAGAATGATGAAGAAGAATAAGAAGAGGAAGAAGATCGAAAAGAAAAAGAGGAAGAAGAAGAAGGAGAAGAAGATGGAGAAGAAGAAAAAGAAGAAGAGGAAGATGAAGAAGGAGAAGATGAAGAAGAACAAATAGAAAAAGGAGACGAAGCAGGAAAAGAAGAAGAAGGAGAAGAAGAAGGAGGACAATAATAGTAGTAAGAATAATAACAATAATAATAATAATAATAATAAGTAGTAGAAGAAGAAGAAGATGAAGATGAAGAAGAAGAAAAAGAAGAAGATGTTGATGATGAGTAGGAAGAGGGAGAGGACGAAGAAGAAGAAGAAGAAGAAGAAGAAGAATGGGAGGAAGAAGAGAAGAAGAAGAAGAAGGAGAAGCAGGAGTAAGAGGAGTAGGAGGAGAAGAAGAAGAAGAAAGAGAAGAAAAAGAAGAAGGTGAAGAAGAAGACGCAGAAGAAGAAGAAGAAGAAGAAGAAGGGAAGATCAAGAAGAAGAAGATGGAGAGGAAGATGAAGAAGAGGAAGAAGAAGAAGAGGACGACGAGGAGGAGGAATAAAAAAAGGATGTAGAAATAGAAAAGGAAGAAGAAGAAGAAGAAGAGAAGATCAAGAAGAAGAAGACGGAGAGGAAGAAGAAGAATAGGAGGAGGAGGAGGAATAAGAAAAGGTCAAAGAAATAGAAAAGGAAGAAGAAGAAGAAAGAGGAGGAGGAGGAGAAGGAGAAGTAGAAGAATGGGAAGAAGAAGAAGAAGAAGGAGAAGAAAAAGAAAAAGAAGAGGAAGAAGAAGAAAAAGTAGAAAATGTATGAGAAGAAGAAGAAGAAGAAGAAGTAGAAGGAGAAGCAGTAGTAGAAGAAGTAGAAGTAGGAGAAGAAGAAGAAGAAGAAGGAGATGAAGAAGAACAAGAAGAAGATGAAGAAGAAGTAGAAGACGAAGAGGAAGAAGAACAAGAACAAGAACAAGAAAAAGTAGATGAAGAAGAAAAAGAAGTAGGAGAAGAAGAGGAGGAGGAGGAGGAAGAGGAGGAAGAGGAACACGAATAAGAAGAGCAAAAAGATGAAATAGAAGAAGGCGAAGAAGAAGAACACGAAGAAGGAGAGAAGGAGGAGCATGTAGAAGAAGAAAAAGAGGAAGAAGAAGGAGAAGAAGGGGAAGAAGGAGAAGAAGAAAAAGTAGAAGAAGAAGAAGGAGAAGGAGGAAAAGAAGAAAGACAAGGAGAAGAAGAAGAATAAGGAGAAGAAGAACTAGAAGAAAAAAGAAGAATAAGATTAAGAAGAAGAAGAAGAAGAAGAAGAAGAAGAAGAAGGAGAAGATAAAGAGGAAGATGAGGGGGGTACAAGACGACGAAGAAGAAGAAGAGGAAGAAGAAGACAAAGAAGTAGAAAAGGAGGAAGAAGAATAAGTAGAAGAAAAAGAAGAAGAAGAAGAAGAACCAGAATAAGAAGAAGAACAAGAATTTAGGGAAGAAGAAGAAGGAGAAAAATAATAATAATAATAATTATAATAATTATAATAATAATAATGATAATAATAATAATAATAATAATAATAATAATAATAATAATAATAATAATAATAAGATGAAGAAGAATTTGAAGAAGGAGAACAGTAAGAGGAAGAAGAAAAGGTAGAAGAAGAAGAGAAGAAGAAGACCAAGAAGGAGGAGGAGAAGAAGAAGAGGAGGAAGAAGGAGAGGAGAAAGAAGAAGAGGAGGATGAAGAAGTAAAAGAAAAAGAAGGAGATGAAGATGTAGAAGAAGAAGAAGAAGAAGAAGAAGAAGAAGTGTAAGAAGAATTAGAGGAAGAAGAAGAAGGAGAAGATGAATAGGAATAATAATAATAATAATAATAAGAAGAAGAAGAAGAAGAAGAAGAAGTAGTAGTAGAAGAAGAAGATGATGATGATGATGATGACAAGTGGGAAGAGGAAATGGAAGAAGTAGAAGAAGAAGATGATGAAGAAAAAAAAGAAAAAGAAGAAGAGGAAAAAGTAAAAGAAGAGGAAGTAGAGGAAGAAGGGAAAGAAGTGGAAAAAGAAGAAGAAGAAAAAGAAGAAGATGAAATTGAAGAAGAAGATAAAGAAGAAGAAAAAGAAGAAGAGGTAGAAGAAGAAAAAGAAGAAGAAGAAGAAGAAGAAGAAGAAGAAGAAGAAGAAGAAGAAGGAAATGAAAAAGAGGAGTAGTTGGATGAGGAAGAAGAAGATGAAGAAGAAGGAGAGGTAGAAGAAGAAGAAGAAGAAGAAAAAGAAGTAGAAGAAGAATAAGAAGAAGAAGAAGAAGAAGAAGAAGAAGAACAAGAATAAGAGGAAGAGGAAGAAGAAAAAGAAAAAGAAGAGGAAGAAGAAGAAGGAGAAGAAGGAGAAGAAGAAGAAGATGAAGATGAAGAAGATGAAGAAGAAGAAGAAGAGGTAGATGAGGAAGAAGAAGAAGAAGAAGAATAAGAACAAGAAGAAGAAGAAGAAGGAGAAGAAGAAGAAGAAGAAGAAGGACAAGCTGATGGAGAAGAAGGAAAAGGATAAGAAGAAGGAAAAGAAGAAGAAGAAGAAGAAGAAGAAGAACTAAAACAAGAGGAGGAAGAAGTAGAAGAAGAAGGAGAAGGATAAGAAGAAGAGTAAGAAGAAGGAGTAAAAGAAGAAGAATAAGAAGAAGAAGTAGAAGACGAAGGTGAAAAGGAGGAAGAAGAAGAAGAAGAAGAAGAAAAAGAAGACGAAGAAGTTAAAGAGGAAGAAGAAGAAGATGAAGAGGAAGCTGGAAAAGATGAAGAAGAAGAAGAGGAAGAAGAAGAGGAGGAAGAAGAAGAAGAAGAAGTGAGAGAAGAAGAAGAACGAGAAGGAGGGGGAGAAGAAGAAGAAGAAGTAGAAGATGGAGAAGAGGAAGAAGAAGAAGAAGAAGTCAAAAAAGAAGAGGAGTCTCAGGAAGAAAAGAAGTAATAGAAGAAGAAGAAGAAGACTAAGAAGAAGATGAAGAAGAAGAAGAAGAAGAAGAAGAAGAAGAAGAAGAAAAACAATAATAAGAAGAAGAAGTACAAGGGGATGAAGAAGAAGAAGAAGAAGAAGAAGAAGATTGAGAAGAAGGAGAAGAAGAAAAAAAAAAGAAGAGGAAGAAGAAGAAGAAGAAGAAAAAGAGGAAGTGGAAGAAGAGAAAGAAGAAGAAGTAATGGAAGAAGAAGAAGAAGAAGAAGAAGACAAAGAAGAAGGAGAGGTGGAAGTTGAAGGAGATGAAGTAAAATAAGTAGAAGAACAAGAAGAATAACTAGAAAAAGAAAAGTAAGAAGAAGAAGTAGTAGGAGTTGAAGAAGAAAAAGAGGAATAAGAAGAAGAAGAAGAAGAAGAAGTAGAAGAACAAAAGGAAGAAGAAGAAGAAGAAGATGAAGAAGAAGAAGAAAAAGAAGAAGAAGAAGAAGAGAAAGAAGAAGAAAATGAAGGGGAGGATGTGGAAGAATAATAATAATAAGAAAAATAAGAACAAGAAGAGGAGGACGATGATGATGATGATGATGAAGAAGAAGAAGAAGATGATGATGAAGAAAAGGAGGAATAAGAAGAAGAAGCAGAAGTAGATGAAGAAGAGGACAAAGAAGAAGAAGAAGAAGAAGACTAAGAAGAAGAAGAAGACTAAGAAGTTGAAGAAGAAGAAAAAGAAGAAGATGAAGATGAAGAATAAAAAGGAGTCGAAGAAGAACAAGAACATGATGAAGATGAAGTAAAAGAAGAAGCTGAAGAAGAAGAAGAACAAGAAGGAGAAGAAGAAGAAGTACTAGTTGTTGTAGTAGTAATAGAAGAAGAAGAAGTAGAAAAAGAAGAAGATGAAAAAGAAGGAGAAGAAGGAGAAGAAGAAGTAGTAAAGAAGAAGAAGAAGAAGAAGAAGATAAAGAAGAAGAGGAAGAAGAAGAAGAAGCTGAAGAAGTAGAAAAAGAAGAAGAAGAAAAACAAGAAGAATAAGACGATCAAGAAGAAGAAGAAGAAGTAGAAGATGAGGAAGAAGGAGACGGAGAAGAAGAAGAAGAAGAAGAGGAAGAGGAAGAGGAAGAAGTAGAAGAAGGAGTAGAAAAAGAGGACTATGATTATCTAGAATAAGCTGAAGAAGATGAAGAAGGAGAAGAAGAAGAGGAAAAGGAACAAGAAGAAAAAAAAGGCGAACAAGAAGAAGAAGAAGAAGAAAAAGTAGTGTAAGAAGAAGAAGAGAAGAGGGAAGAAGAGAAGGAAGAGAGAGAAGAAGAGGAAGCAGAAAAAAAGGGGAGGAAGAAGAAGAAGAAGAAGAAGAAAAAGAAGAAGAAGAACAAAGTGTAGAAGAATACCAAGAAGAGAAGAAGAAGATGAATAAGAAGAGGAAGAAGAAGAAGGAGGAGGAGAAGAAGAAGAAGAACCAGAAAGAGAAGACAATCAAGCCAACAATTATGAAGAAGAAGATCAAGAAGATGAAGATGGAGAAGAAGAAGAGGAACAAGAAGAAGAAGAAGATGGAAAAGTAGTAGAAGAAGAAGAAGAGGAGGAAGAGAGAGAAGAAGGGGAAGCAGAAGAAAAAAAGAAGAGGAAGAAGAAGAAGAAGAAGTTGGAGAAGAAGAAGGGGAAGAATAAGAAGTAGATGAAGAAGAAGAAGAAGATGAAGAAAAAGAAAAAGGAGAAGAAGAGAAAGCAATATAAGTTTCAGAGGAAGAAGAGAAAGAAGAAGAAGAAGTAGTAGTAGTAGTAGAAGAAGAAGAAGAAGAGGAAGAAGTAGAAGTAGAAGAAGAATAAGAGGAAGAAGAAGAGGAAGAAGAAGAAGAAGATGAAGTAGAAGAAGAAGAGGAAGAAGAAGAGGAAGAAGTAGGAGAAGAAGAAGAAGAAAAAGAAGGAGAAGAAGAAGAAGAAAAAGAAGAAGTAGAAGAAGAAGAAGAAGAAGAAGAAGAAGAAGAGGAAGAGGAACAAGAAGAAGAAGAATAAGAAGAAGATGAAGAAGAAGAAGAGGAGAAGGAAGAAGAAGAATAAGAGGTTGAAGATAAAAGGAAGAGAAAGAAGAAGTAGAAGAAGAAGAAGAAGAAGGAGAAGATGAAGAAGAAGAAGAAGATGATGATGAAAAAGATGGAGAAGAAGAAGAAGA
>JAIUJO010002192.1:40000-42500 GCA_023846275.1 Vanilla planifolia | reverse complement strand
GAAGAAGAAGAAGAAGAAGAAGAAGAAAAAGAACAAGAAGAACAAGAAGAAGAAGCAGGTGAAGAAGAAGAAGAAGAAAAAGAAGAAGGAAAATAAGAACAAGAAAAAGAAGAAGGTGAAGCAGAAGAAGAAGTAGAGGTAGAAGAAGAAGAATTAGAAGAATAAGAGAAAGAAGAAGAAAAAGAAGATGAAGAACACAAAGTAGGAGGGGAGGAGAAGGAGGAAGAAGAAGAAGATGAAGAAGAAGTACACATAGAGGAAGAAGAGGATGAGGATGAAGAAGTAGTAGTAGAAGAAGAAAAAGAAGAAGAGGGATTAGAAGGAGGAGAACAAAGAGAAGAAGAAGACAAAGAAGATGAAGAAGTAAAAGAAGAAGAAGAAGAAGACTGAGAAGGAGAAGAAGTAGAAGGAGAAGAAGAAGAGGAGGAGGAGGAAGAAGAAGTATAAGAAGAAGAAGTAGAAGAAGAAGAAGAATTTGAAGAAGAAGAAGATGAAAAAGAAAAAGGAGAAGGAGAAGAAGAAGAAGAAGAAGAAGAAGAAGAAGAAGAAGAAGAAGAAAATGAGCAAGTGAAAGAAGTAGAAGATGAAGAGGAAGAGGAAGAAGAGGAAGAAGAACAAGAAGAAGAAGAAGAGAAAGGAGAGGAAGAGGTAGAAGAATAAGAAGAAGTGGAAGAGGAAGAGGAAGAAGAAGGTGAAAAAGAAGAAAAAGGAAGTAAAAGAGGAAGACAAAGAATGGGAAGATGAGGAAGAAGAAGTAGTAGTAAAAGAAGAAGAAGAAGAAGTGGTAGAAGAAGAAGAAAGACAAGAAGCAGGAGAAGGAGAAGAAGAAGAAGAAGAAGAAGAAGAAGAATAAGAAGAAGAAGAATAAGGAAAGAATGAAGAAGAAGAAGAAGAAGAAGAAGAAGAAGACAAAGAAGAACAAGAAGAAGAAGAACAAGAAGAAGAAGAAGAGGAAGAATAAGAAGTAGAACAAGAAGAAAACGAAGAAGAAGGTGAAAAGGAAGAAGAAGAAGAAGAAGAAGATGAAGAAGATGAAGAAGAAGAAGAAGAAGAAGAAGAAGAAGAAGAAGGTGAAGATGAAGAAGATGAAGAACAACAACAAGAAGAAGAAGAATTAGAAGAAGAAGGCATAGAAGAAGAAGAAGAATAAGAAAAAGAAGAAGGAGAAGAAGAAGAAGAGATAGAAGAAGAGGTGGAAGAAGAAGAAGAAGAAGAAGATGATGATGAATTAGAAGAAGAAGAAGTAAAAAAAGAAGAAGAAAAAGAAGAAGAAAAAGAAAAAGAAGCAGAGAAGAAGAAGAAGAAGAAGAAGAAGAAGAGGAAGAAGATGAAGAAGACGAAGAAGAAGAAGGAGAAGAAGAAGAAGAAGAAGAAGGAGAGGAAGAAGAAGAAGAAGAAGAAGAATAGAAAGAAGAGGAAGAAGAAGAAGTGATGGAAGGAGAAGAAGAAGTAGAAGAAAAAGGAGAAGAAGAAGAACAACAATAACAAAATGAAGAACGAGTGATGGAAGAAGAAGAAGAAAAACAAGTAAGAGAAGAAGTAGAAGAAGAGGAGGAATAAGAAGAAGAAGAAGAAGAAGGAGAAGAAGAAGAAGAAGGAGAAGAAGAAGAAAAAGTAAAAGAAGAAAAACAAGAAGAAGAAGAACTAGAAGAAGGGGAAGAGGAAGAAGATGAAAAAGATGAAAGAGAAGAAGGGGAAGAAGGAGAAGAAGGAGAGAAGGAGAAGAAGGAGAAGTAGAAGAAGAAGAAGAAGAAGAAGAAGAAGAAGAAGAAGAAGAAAGAAGAAGAAGAAGAAGAAGAAGAAGAAGAGGCAGAAGAAGAAGTAAAAGTAGAAGAAGAAGAAGAAAAGAAGAAGAAGAAGAAGAAGAAGAAGAGCAAGAAAAAGAAGAAGAAAAAGAAGGTGAAGAAGAAGAAGATCGAGAAGAAGAAGTAGCTGAAGAAGAAAAGGAATAATAATAATAATGAGAAGAAAAAAAAACAAGAAGAACGCAAAGAAGTAGGAGTGGAGGAGGAAGCAGAAGAAGAAGAAGAAGAAACATGCAAGGAAGAAGAAGAGGATGAGGATGAGGAAGAAGGAGAAGATGAAGAAGAAGAAGAGTAGAAAGAAGGAGAACAAGGAGAAGAAGAAGAAAAAGAAGAAGTTGAAGAAGAAGAAGAAGAAGAAGAAGAGGGAAAAGTTGAAGAAGAATAAGACAAGAAAGAAGAAGTATAAGAAAAAGAAGAAGAAGAAGAATTTGAAGAAGAAGAAGAAGAAGGACAAGAATGAGAAGAAGAAGATGAGGAAAAAGAAGAAGATGAAAAAAAAGAAGCAGAAGATGAAGAGGAAGAAGAAGTAGAAGAAGAAGAAGAAGAAGACGAAGAAGAAGAACAAGAAGGGGAAGAAGTAGAAGAAGGAGAAGGAGAAGAAGAAGTAGAATAACAATAAGAAGAAGAAGAAAAAGAAGATGAAGAAGAAGAAGGAAAAGAAGGACAAGAAGAAGAAGAAAAAGGAGAAGAAGAAG
>JAIUJO010002192.1:20000-25000 GCA_023846275.1 Vanilla planifolia | reverse complement strand
TAGAAAAGGAAGAAGAAGTAAAAGAAGAAAGAGAAGAGGAAGAAGAAGCACAAGATCAAGAAAAAGAAGAAGGTGTAGAAAAAGAAGAAGAAGAAGAAGAAGAAGAGGTAGGGGAATAGGGAGAAGAAGAGGAGGATGAGAAAGAAGAAGAAGAAGAAGAATTAGAAGAAAATGAAGAAGTAGAAGTTGAAGATGAAAATTAAGAAGTCAAAGGTGAAGAAGAGAGATGAAGAAGAAGAAGAAGAAGAAGAAGAGGTGAAGGAGGAGTACAAAGAAGAAGAAGAGGAGGTGGAAGAAGGAGAAGATTAAGAAGAAGAAAAAGAAGAAGAAGAATATGAAGAAGAGGGAGAAGAAGATGAAGGAAAGAAGATGATGAAGAAGAAGAAGAAGAAAAAGAAGAACAAAAAGAATAAATAGAAAAGAAAGAAGTAAATGAAGAAGAAGAAGTAGAAAAGGAGAAAGAATAAGAGGAAGATGAAGAAAAAGAACAAGGGGTAGAAAAAGGTGAAGAAGAAGAGGAAGAGGAAGGGCAAGAGGAAGAAGAAGAGGAAGAAGAAGAGGAGGAGAAAGAAGAAGAAGAAGAAGAAATGGAAGTAGAAGAGGAAGAAGAAAATTAAGAAGATGAAGAAGAAGAAAAAAAAGAAGAAGAAGAAGTAGTGGAGGAGTACAAAGAACAAGAAGAAAAGGAAGAACTTGAAGAGGAAGAAGAAAATTAAGAAGACAAAGAAGAAGAAGAAGAAGAAGAAGCAGTAGCAGAGTACAAAGAAGAAGAAGAGGTGGTGGACAAAGAAGAAGATTATGAAGAAGAAGAAGAAGATGAAGGAGAAGAAGAAAAAGAAAAAGAAAAAAAGGAAGAAGAAGAAGAAGAAGAAGAAGTGGAAGAAGAAAAAGAAGTTGAAGAAGAAGAAGAAGAAGAAGAAAAAGAAAAAGAAGAAAATAATGAAGAAGAAGAAGATGAAGTAGTAGTAGTAGTAGTAGTGGAAGAAGAAGAAGAAGAAGAAGATGGAGAAGAAGAAGAAGAAGAAGAAGAAGAAGAAGAAGAAGAAGAAGAAGAAGTAGAAGAAAAAGAAGAGGAAGAGCAAGAAGAAGAAGAGGTAGTAGAAGAGGAAGTAGACATGGAAGAAGAAGAAGGAGAAGTAGAAGAACAAGAAGAAGAAGACGAAGAAGAAGAAGAAGAAGAAGAAGAAGAAGAAGAAGAAGAAGAAGACAAAGAAGAAGAAAAAGAAGAAATTGAAAAGGAAGCAAAATAAGAAGAAGAAGAAGAAGAGAAAGGGAGAATGAGAAGAGGAAGAAGTAGAATAAGTAGAAGAAGAAAATGAAGAGGAGGAAGAAGAAGGAGAAGTGAAAGAAGAAGAAGAAGAAGATAATAAGAAGAAGAAGAAAGAGGAGAAGAAGAAGAAGAATAAAAAGAACAAGAAGAACAAGAAGAACAAGAAAAAGAGGAAGAAGAGGAAGAAGAAGAAATAGTAGTAGAAGAAGAAGAAGAACATCTAGAAATAGAGGAAGAAGAAGAAAAAGAAGAAGAAGAAGAAGAAGAAGAAGTTGAAAATGAAGAAGTTGAAGAAGAAGAAGAAGAAGAGGAACAAGAAATAGAAGACCAAGAAGAAGAGGAAGAAGAAGAAGAAGAAGAAGAAGAAGAAGAAGAGGATGAAGAGGAAATAGAGGAAGAAGAAGAAGAAGAAGAAGAAGATGAAGAAGAGGAAGAATAGAAGAAGAAGGAGAAGGAGAAGGAGCGGAAAAAGAAGAAGTAGAAGAAGAAGAAGAAGAAATAGAGGGAGAAGAAGAAGAAGAAGGATAACAACAGGAAGAGGGAAAAGAAGAAGAATAAATAGAAGAAGAAGAAGAAAAAAAAAAAACTAGTAGAAGATGATGATGATGATAATAATGTTGAGGAAGGGAAACAAGCAGAAGAAGAAGACGAAGAAGAAGTAGAAGGTGAAGAGGAAGAAGAAGAAGTGGAAGAAGAAGAACAAGATGACGAAGAAGAAAGAGAGGAGGAAGAAGAAGAATAATTACATGAGGAAGAAGAAGAGGAAGAGGAAGAAGAAGAAGAAGAAGGTGAATATGAAGAAGAAGAAGAAGAAAAAGAAGAAGAAAAAGGGGAAGAAAAAGAAGAAGAAGAAGTAGAAGAAGAAGGAGAAAAAGAAGAAGTAGAAGATGAAGAAGAAGAGAAGAAGGGGAAGAAGAAGATAAAAGAAGAAGAGGAGGAGGAAGAGAAATCGGAAGAGGAGGAATAAGAAGAAGAAGAAAAAGAAGAAGACTAAGAAGGAGAAGAAAAAGAAGAAGAAGAAGAAGACTAAGAAGAAGAAGAAAAAGGAGAAGAAGCAGAAGAAGATGAAGAAAAGTGGACAAAGATGAAGAAAGTTGAAGAAGAAGATGAAGATGACAAAGAAGTAAAAGAAGTGGATAGAGATGGAGATGGAGAAGGAGAAGAAGAAGAAAAGGAAGAAGAAGTAGAAGTAGAAGAAGACGAAGCACAGAAAGAAGAAGAAGAAGAAGAAGAAGAAGATGAAGATGAAGAAAAAGAAGTAGTAGTAGTAGTAGAAGAACAAGAAGAAGAAGAAGATGATCTTGATGATGATGATGAAGAGGAAGAGAAGAGGAAGAAGAAGTAGAAGAAGAAGGAAAAGAAGAAGGAGAAGAAGAAGAAGAAGTAAAAGAAGTCGGAGAAGAGTAGTGGGAGAAAGATGAGGAAGTAGAAGAAATAGGACAAGAAGAAGATGGAGGAGATGTCGTAGAAGAAGTGGAAGAAGAAGAAGAAGAAGGGGAAGAAAAAGAAGAAGAAGAAGAATATGAATAAGGAGAAGAAGTAGAACAAGAACAAGAACAAAGAGAAGACAAAGAAGAAGGAGAGCAGCAGGAAGAAGAAGAAGCAAAAGAAGAAAAAGAAGAAGTACACAAAGAAGGAGAGGAAGATAATGAAGAAGTAGAAGGAGGAGGAGGAGGATGAGGAGAAGGAGAAGAGGAAGAAGAAGAAGAAGAAGAAGAAGAAGATAGGGAAGAAAAAGAAGAAGAAGAGGAGAAAGAAGAAGAAGAAGAAGAAGTGAAAGAAGAAGAAGAGTGGGAGGAAGAAGAAGATGACGAAGAAGAAGAAGAAGAAGTAAAAGTAGAAGAAGAAGAAGAAGAAGCAGAAGTAGAAGTAGTAGTAGTAGTAGTAAAAGAGGAAGAAGAAGAAAAAGAAAAAGAAGATGAAGATCAAGATGTAGAAAAAGAAGTAGTAATAGTAGTAGTAGAAGAAGAAGAAGATGATGATGATGATGCTGATGATGAAGAGGAAGAGAAGAGGAAGAAGAAGAAGAAGATGAAGAAGAAAAAGAAGAAAAAGAAAAAGAAGAAGAAGAAGAAGTAAAAGAAGTAGAAGAAGTAGGACAAGAAGAAGGAGGAGTCGGAGAAGAAGTTGAAGAAGAAGAAGAACAAAAAGAAGAAGAAGAAGAAGAAGAATACGAATAAGAAGAAGAACAGCAACAAGAACAAGAACAAGTAGAAGACAAAGAAGAAGGAGAGAAGCTGGACGAAGAAGAAGAAGAAGAAAAAGAAGTACACAAAGAAGGAGAGGAAGAGAATGAAGAAGCAGAAGAAGGAGGAGGTGGAGTAGGAGAAGGAGAAGATGAGGAAGAAGAAGAAGAAGAAGAAGAAGAAGAAGAAGAAGATGGGAAAGAAGAAGAAGAAGAAGAAGAGGAAGAAGAAGAAGAAGAAGATGAAGAAGAAGAAGAAGAAGAAGTGAAAGAAGAAGAGGAGGAGGAAGTGGATGATGAAGAAGAAGAAGAAGAAGAAGTAAAAGTAGAAGAAGAAGAAGAAGAAGAAGAAGTAGAAGCAGAAGTAATAGTGGTAGTATTAAAAGAAGAGGAAGAAGAAGAAGAAGATGAAGAAGAAAAGAAGAAGAAGAAGAAGAAGAAGTAGAAGAAGAAGAGGAAGTAAAAGGCAAGGAAGAAGAAGAAAAATAGGAAAATGAAGAAGAAGAAGAATAAGAAGGAGAAAAGAATAAGAAGAAAGAGGAAAAGAAGAAGAAGTAGAAGATGAAGAAGAGGAAGAAGAAGAACAAGAAGAAGAAGAAGCAGTAGAAGAAGAAGAAGAATAAGAAGAAGTATTAGTAGTAGAAGAGGAAGAAGATGATTAAAAAGAAGAAGAAGAAAATAGAAGAAGAAAAAGAAGAAGAAGAAGAAGAAAGAGGAGAAGAAGAAGAAGAAGAAGAAGAGGTAGAAAAAGAGGAGAAGAAAGAGAAGAAGTAAAAGGAGAAGAAGAAGATGGAGAAGAAGAAGAAGAAGAAGCTGATGATGAAAAATAATTAAATGACGGAGTAGAAGAAAAAGAAGAATAAGAAGTGGAAGACGAACAAGAATATGAAGAAGAAGAAGGAAATGAAGAAGAAGAAGAGGAAGAAGAAGTAGAGGAAGAAGAAGAAGAAGTAAAAGAAGAAGAAGAAGAAGAAGAAGAAGAATATGATGATGATGATGAAGAAAAAGAAGAAGAAGAGGAAGAAGAAGAAGAAGAAGGAAAAGGAGGAGGAGAAGAAGAAAAGTAGACGAAGGGGAAGAAGAAAAAGAAGAAGAAATAGAAGAAGAAGAAGAAAGAGAAGAAGATGAAAGAGAAGAAGAATAAGAAAACAAAAAAGAAGAAGAAGAAGAAGAAAAAGAAGAAGTAAAAGAAGTAGAAGAAGATGATGATGACGATGAAAAAGAATTAATTAAGGAAGAAGTAGAAGAAGAAGAAAAACAAGAAAAAGAGGAAGAGGAATAATAATAAGAAGAAGAAGAGAAGAGGAACAAAAAGTAGTAATAGAAGAAGAAGAAGAAGGAGAAGGAGACGCAGTAGGAAAAGAAGACGATGAAGAAGATGAAGAAGAAGAAGAAGAAGATGATGAAGAAGAAGAAGAAGAGGAGGAGGAATAAGAAGAAAAGTTGAAAATGTTGAAGAAGAAGAAGAAGAAGATGAAGTTGAAAAAGAAGTAGTAGTGGAAGAAATAAAAGAAGAAGAAGAAGAAGAAGAAGGAGAAGTAGAAG
>JAIUJO010002192.1:12500-15000 GCA_023846275.1 Vanilla planifolia | reverse complement strand
ACTTGAAAGTGCTCGAAAATCATGATTTGAAAGCTTGAGAACTTTGTAATTGTATCCTCTTGGATTTCTTCATCCTTCCTTATTTATAGAGCTTAATTTGAGCTCTAAATCAACTCCCAACGGCTCTAATTGAATTAGTCGTTTGGGTAATGGATACAAAGCAGTCACCATTTGATTTGGAGCCTGAAATGAACATTTTTTATTGGATCTCGAATTTATCGTTCGAGATCAATCCTGGCCATTGGATTTAGGTGGCCTTAATCATGGCCATTGGATTGCATGTTGGTTGTCCTGTATGTATTAAAACAATGTGTTCAAAAATCAAATGCAATAAAAACATATTGCAGTGGTTCCACATCCTCATGCAGATCTGGCTTGGGTTCGAATCTTTTGCTTGCATTTTACAATTATCATGCAGTAATTTACCAGGCTTAATCTAAGCCATCTGATCACGCCTACCCTTCTGCTTTCTTTGACAATCGAATGGGAGTTTAGTCCCACATCATCTAAATGTCCTTGCAATTACTCTATATAACACTTTTGGTTCATATGTCTCTCGAGCCATTTGGGGTGTGCTCCCCCCTTCCTCGACTAAGATTTCATCACTTGGTCCTAGTTTACTTGATTTTGCACTTGTTTTGGTTAGCTTTTTTTGCAGGCTGAGTTTGCACTTGTTTCATACTTTTTCCACTCAGCAGCTGCGGGTTGATTTCTCATTTATTCTGTTCAGCAGCTCTTCCTGCGGCCTTTGGGCTTCGCTCACCCCTTCCAGGTCTATCAAACAATTTTTTATTTTATTTTATTTTTTAAATCCTTAAAGCCTGGATGGAGCAGCCATTGGGTCGGGTCGACCCGCCCAACGGTACAGTGAAAATTCCTGAGACTAAAGAGGTTTTATAGTGTTTTGTTCAAAATTTTGAATATAAGTATACCCAATTAATTTTATATTATGGTAGTATTACAAGTGTCCTATATGACTACGAAAAGAAATTCATGAAAAATAATTCGTAAATAATTTTAAAAAATCGAAGACTAATGTCCAAACTTTTCATCAATAATGCTTGGCCCAAAAATCAAAATTCAAAAATTATAAAACTTATTAAATTTTCAAATATTAATACTACTTGTGTGCCACATCATCTCAAAATTTGGACATATCAAATTCAAGAAAAATAAAGAGAAACTCAAGTATAAAAATTTTAGAGCATGTCTTTAATTTTCTTGAAACTTGTCAATACTCCAAGAACCTTGAAGACCACTATTTTAGACATTTAAATTTCCTGACTTGACTTAATTGAATATTAAGAATTTCACTTAAAGTAAGCCCATACAGGATATAAACATTTATGTTTGACTCATCAAACACAAGGGTATAACAAAAGAAGAAGAAGAAGAAGAAGAAGAAGAACAAGAACAAGAACAAGAAGAAGTGGAAAAAGAAGAAGAAGAAGTAGAGGAAGAAGTAGAAGATGATGATGATGATGAGGAAGAAGAAGAAGAAGAAGTAGTAGAAGTTGAAGAAGAAGTGGAAGAAGAAGAAGTAGAATAAGAAGTAGAGGAAAAAGTAGAAGAAGAAAAAGAAAATTAAGAAGAAGAAGAAGATGAAGAAGAATAAGAAGAAGAAGAATAAGAAAAAGAAAATGCAGAAGAGTAAGAAGAAGAAGATGAAGAAGAAGAAGAAGAAGAAGAATAAGAAAAGAAAATGCAGAAGAGTAAGAAGAAGAAGTATAGGAAGAAGAAGAAGAAGAAGAAGAAGAGGAAGAGGAAGAGGAAGAAGAAGAACAAGCAGAAGAAGAAAAGAAGAAGAAGTGGAAGAAAAAGACGAAGAAGAACAAGAAGAAGAAGAATAAGAAGAGGAAGAAGAAGATGATCATGAAGAAGAAGAGGAGGAAGAAGAAGATGGAGGAGAAGAACAAGAACAAGAAGAAGTACAAGAAAAAGAAGAAGACAAAGAAGAAGAAGGAGATGATGAGGAAGAAGAAGAAGAAGATGGTGATGATGATGAAGAAGAAGATGAAGAAGAATAGCAAAAGGAGAAGAAGAAGAAGAAGATGAAGAAGAAGGAAATGAGAAGAAGAAGAAGTAGAAGAAAAAGAAGAAGAAGAAAAAAAGAAGAAGAAGAAGGAGAAGAAGAAGAACAAGAAGAAGAAGAAGAAGAAGAAGAAGAAGAAGGTGAAGTAGAAAAAAAAGAAGAGGAAGAAGAAAAGGAAAAAGAAGAAGAAGAATAAAAAGAAGAAGCAGAAGTAAAAAGAAGAAGTAGAAATCAAAGAAGAAGAAGAAGAAAAAGGAGATGTAAATAAAGAAGGAGAAGAAGGAGGAGGAAGAAGAAGAATGAGGTGTAGAAGAAGAAGAGAAAGAAGAAGAAGAAGAAGAAGAAGAAGAAAAAGAAGAAGTGAAGGAAGAAGAAGAAGATGAACAAGAAGAAGGAAAAGAATAAGAAGAAGAACAACAACAAGTCAAAGAAGAAGAAAAAGAAGAGAAGAAGAAGAAGAACAACAAG
>JAIUJO010001392.1:132500-134295 GCA_023846275.1 Vanilla planifolia | reverse complement strand
TCCCTGATCCTTTATCCCTAATCCATAGTCCCGAATCCATCCTTCCCTAATGCCTAATCCTCAATCCTTAATTCCTAATTCTTAATCCTTAAGTAATCACCCACAAATCCATAATCTATCTTCTTCTTTCTCTTTTTCTTTTTCTTCTTCTTCATCTTCTTCTTCCTCTTCATCTACTACTTCTGCTTCATCATCATCATCATCTTCTTCTTCTTCTTCTTCTTCTTCTTCCGCTTCTTCATCTACTCTTTCTTCTTCTTCTTCGTCTTCTTCTTCTTCTTCTTCCTCTACTTCTTCTTCTTCTTCTTCTTCTCTTTCTTCTTCTTCTTCCACTACTTCATTTTCTACATCTTTGCCTTCTTCTGCTTCTTCTTGTTCGTCATCGCCTTCTTCTTCTTCTTCTTCTTTTCTTCTAATTCTACGACTTCTTCATCATCTTCTTCTTCTTTTTACTCGATTTCCACTTCTCCTTCTTCATCATCTTCTTCTTCTTCATCTTCTTCTTTAAATTCTTCTTCTTCTTCTACTCTTCTTCTTCTTCCTCTTCATCTTCCTCCTCCTCCTCTTCTTCCACTTCTATTTCTTCTACTTCTTCATTCTATCTTCCTTCTTCCTTCATCCTTATTCCTTCATCTATCTTCTTTCTTTCTTCTTCTTCCTTCTTCTTCTTTCATCTTCTTGCTTCTTCTTCTTCTTATTCTTCTTTTTCATCTTCCTCATCATCTTCTTCTTTTTCTTCTTCCTCCACTTCTTCTTCTTCTTGGTTTTCTTCTTCATCCATTTCTTCTTCTTCTTTTTCTTCCTCTTCTTCTTCTTCATTTTCTTCTCCTTCTCTTTTTCTTCTTCTTCATCTTCTACTTCTTCTACTTCTTCTTCTTCATCATCTTCTTCTTCTTCTTTCATCTTCTTACTTCTTCTTCTTCTTATTCTTCTTTTTGATCTTCCTCATCATCTTCTTCTTCCTCTTCTTCCTCCACTTCTTCTTCTTCTTCTTGGTTTTCTACTTCATCCATTTCTTCTTCTTCTTTTTCTTCTTCTTCTTCTTCATTTTCTTCTCCTTCTCTTTTTCTTCTTCTTCATCTTCTACTTCTTCTACTTCTTCTTCTTCATCATCTTCTTCTTCTTCTTCTTCCTCTTCTTCTTCTTATTCTTCTTCTTCTATTACTTCTTCTTCTTCTCCCTCTTCTTCTTCATCTTCTTCTTCTTCTTCTTCTTCTTCTTCTTCCTTTTTTCTTTTCTTCTTGTTCTTCCACTTCTTATTCTTGTCCTTCTTCTTTCGCTTCTTGTTCTTGTTCTAGTTCTTGTTCTTCTTCTTTTTCTGCCTCCTCTTCTTCCTCTTCTTCTTCTTCTTCCTTTTTTCTTTTCTTCTTATTCTTCCTCTTCTTATTCTTGTTCTTCTTCTTTCGCTTCTTGTTCTTGTTCTTCTTCTTCTTCTTCTTCTTTTTCTGCCTCCTCTTCTTCCACTTCTTCTTCTTCTTTTACTTCACTTCTAAGTCTTCTTCTTCTTCTTCTTCTTCCATTTCCTCTTCTTCTTCTTCTTCTTCTTCTTCTTTTACTACTTCTACTTCTTCTTCTTCTTCTTCTTCTCCTTCTTCTTGTTCTTCTACTTCTTCTTATTCATCTTATTCTTCTTCTTCCACTCTTCTTCTGCTTCTTCACCTTTTTCCTCTTCTTATTCTTCTTCTACTGCATTTTCTTCTTCTTCTCCTTCTAATTCTTCTCCTCCTCCTCCTCCTCCTCCTCCTACTTCTTCTTCGTCCTCCTCTTTGTCTACTTCTTCTTCTTCTTCTTCTCT
>JAIUJO010001392.1:117500-127500 GCA_023846275.1 Vanilla planifolia | reverse complement strand
TTCTTCAACTTCTTCTTCCACTCCTTCTTTTTCATCTTGTTCTCTTTTTTCTTCTGCTTCTTCTTCTTGTTCTTTTTCTTTTTTTCTTCTTCTTCTCCTTCTTCTTCTTTTTTTTCTACTTCTTCTTCTTCTTCTGCTTCTTCCTCTTCCTCTTCTTCTTCCTCTTTTTCTTCTTCTTCCTCTTCTTCATTAACATCATCATCATCATCATCTTCTTCTTCTTCTACTTCTTCTTCTTCTTCATCTTCTTCTTCTTGAACTTCCTCTTCTTCTACCTCATCTTCTTCTTCTTTTGGTTCTTTTTCTTCTTCTTATTCTCTTTCTTCTTCTTCTTCATCATCTTCTTCTCTTCTCTTTCTTCTTCTTTTTCTTCTTGTTCTTTTTCTTTTTCTTCTTCTTCTTCTACTTCTTCTTCATCTCCATCTTCTTCTTCATATTCTTGTTCTATTTCTTCTTCTCCTTCTCTGTCTTCTTCTTCCTCTTCTTCTTCTTGTTCTACTTCGTATTCTTGTTCTTTTTTCTTTTCTTTTTCTTAATATTACGATTATCATTGTTATTATTATTATTATTATTATTATTATTATTATTGTTTTTGTTTAACTATTCTTCATCTTTTTCTTCTTGTTCTTCCTTTTCTTGCTCTTCTCCTTCTACTCCCTTTTTTTATTCTTCTTCTTCTTCTTTTTCTCCTTCTTCTTCTTCTTCCTCGTTTTCTTCTTCTTTTTCTTCTCCTTCTTCTTTTACTTCATCTTTTCCTTCTCCTCCTCTTTCTATTTCGTCTTCTTCACCTTCTTCTTGTTCTTCTTGTTCTTCTCTTTTTTCTTCTACTTCATCTTCTTTATCATCATGATCATCCTCCTCTATTTCTTCTTCATCTTCTTCTTCTTCTTCTTCTTCAGCTTCTTCTTCTTCCTCCTCTTCTTCTTCTTCTTCTTCTTCTTCTTCTTCTACATATTCATCTTCTTCTTCTACATCTTCATCTTCTTCTTCTTCATCTTCTTCTTCTTCTTCTTCTTCGTCATCTTCTTCTTCTTCTTTGTCTTCTTCTTCTTCTATTACTTCTACTTCTTATTTTTCTTCTTCGTCCTCTTCTTTTCTTCTTCATCTTTTTCTTCTTTTTCTTCTTCTTCATCTTCTTCATCTTTGTCTTCTTATTCTTTTACTTCTTCTTCTTCTTCGTCTTTCTCTTCTCCTTCTTCTTCTTATTCTTCTTATTCTTCTTCTTCTCCTTCTATTACTTCTTTTTCTTCTTCTTCTTCTCCTTTTTCTCCTAGTTCTTCTTCTTTGGCTTCCTCCTCTATTTCTTCTTCATCTTCTTCTTCTTCTTCTTCTTCTTCAGCTTCTTCTTCTTCCTCTTCTTCTTCTTCTTCTTCTTCTACATATTCATCTTCTTCTTCTACATCTTCATCTTCTTCTTCTTCATCTTCTTCTTCTTCTTCTTCTTCGTCATCTTCTTCTTCTTCTTCTTCTTTGTCTTCTTCTTCTTCTATTACTTCTACTTCTTATTTTTCTTCTTCGTCCTCTTCTTTTCTTCTTCATCTTTTTTTTCTTTTTCTTCTTCTTCATCTTCTTCATCTTTGTCTTCTTATTCTTTTACTTCTTCTTCTTCTTCGTCTTTCTCTTCTCCTTCTTCTTCTTATTCTTCTTATTCTTCTTCTTCTCCTTCTATTACTTCTTTTTCTTCTTCTTCTTCTCCTTTTTCTCCTAGTTCTTCTTCTTTGGCTTCCTCTTCTCCTTCTCCTTCTTTTTCTCCTTCTTCTTCTTATTTTTCTTCTTCTTCATCATCATCTTCTTCTTTCTCTCCTTCCTCTTCTTCCTCTCCTTCTTCTTCATCTTGTTCTCTTTTTTCTTCTTCTTCTGCTAGTTCTTCTTTGCCTTCTGCTTCTCCTTCTCCTTCTTCATCTCCTTCTTCTTCTTCTTCTTTCTCTTCATCTACTTCTTCCTCTCCTTCTTCTTCTTCCTCTCCTTCTTCTTTTTCATCTATTTCTCCTTCTTCTTCTTCTTCTTCTTCTTCTTATTCTTTTTCTTCTTCTTCTTCTCCTTCTTCTCTTTCTTCTTCTTCTTCTTCTTCTGCTTCTTCCTCTTCCTCTTCTTCTTCCTCTTCTTCTTCTTCTTCCTCTTCTTCATCAACGTCATCATCATCATCTTCTTCTTTTTCTTCTACATCTTCTTCTACTTCTTCTTCTTCTTCATCTTCTTCCTCTTCTTCCACTTCCTCTTCTTCTTCTGGTACTTCTTTTTCTTCATCTTCTTCTTCTTATTCTCTTTCTTCTTCTTCTTCATCATCTTCTTCTTCTTCACTTTCTTCTTCTTCTTCTTGTTCTTCTTTTTCTTCTTCTTCTGCTTCTTCATCTTCTCCATCTTCTTCTTCATATTCCTGTTCTATTTCTTCTTCTCCTTCTTCGTCTTCTTCTTGCTCTTCTTCTTCTTATTCTACTTCGTATTCTTCTTCTTTTTTTCTTTTCTTTTTATTACTATTACGATTATCATTGTTATTATTATTATTATTATTATTATTTTATTACTATTCTTAATTTTTTTCTTTTCTTGTTCTTCTTTTTGTTGTTCTTCTCCTTCTACTCCCATTTTTTATTCTTCTTATTCTTTTTTTTCTTCTTCTTCTTCTTCTTCTTCCACATTTTCTTCTTCTTTTTCTTCTTCTCCTTCTTCTTTTTCTTGATTATTTTCTTCTCCTCCTTCTATTTCGTCTTCTTCCCCTTCTTCTTATTCTTCTCGTTCTTCTCTTTTTTCTTATACTTCATGTTCTTTATAATCACGATCATGCTCCTCTCCTTCTTCTTCTTCTTCTTCTTCTTCGATTTCTACTTCTTCTTTTCTTCTGCTTCTTCTACTTCTTCCTCTAACTCTTACTATTATTATTATTATTGTTGTTATTATTATTATTATTATTATTATTATTATTATTGTTATACTTTTCCATCATCCTCTCCTTTCTCTTCTGCTACTTCTTCTTCTTTTATTACTTGTTCTTCGTCTTCTTCTCCTTCTTGTTCTTCTTCGTCTTCTTGTTATTATTGTTCTTCTTCTTATTCTTCTTCTTCTTTTTTTCTTATTCTCCATCTTCTTTTTCTTCTTATTATAATTATTATTATTGTTATTGTTATTAATATTGTTATTGTTATAATTCTTCTTGTTTCTTCTTGTTCTTGTTCTTCTTCTTCATCATCATCATCATCTTCTTCTTCTTCTTGTACTAATGCTTTTCTCCTTCTTGTTCTTTGCCTTTCTCATCTCCTTCCTCTTTTTCATCTTCTGCTCTTTCTTCTTCTTCTCCTTCTTCTTCTTCTTCTTCTTTGCCTTCTTCTACTTCTTGTTCTTCTTCTTCTTCTTCCTCTTCTTCTTCTCCTTCTTCTACTTCTTGTTCTTCTTTTATTTCTTTTTTTTTCTTCTTCTTCCGCTTCTTTAACTTATTATTATTATTATTATTATTATTATTATTATTATTATTATTATTATTATTATTATTATTCTTCTAGTTTCAGTTCTTCTTGTTCTTGTTATTCTGATTATTAATATTGTTATTATTATTATTATTCTCCTTCTTCTTCTTCTTCTTTCTCTTCTTCCTCTTCTTTTTCTTCTTATTCTTCTTCTTCCTATTTTTACTCTTTTTCTTCTTCTCCTTCCGTTTCTTCTTCTTCTTCTTCTTCTACGTATTCATCTACTTCTTCATCTTCATCATCATCTTCTTCTTCTTCTTCTTCTTCTTTTTCTTCTTCTTCTTCTTCAACCTCTCCACCTTCTACTTCTTCCTCCTCTCCATCTTCTTCTTCTTCTTCTTCTTCGTCTTCTTCGTCTTCTTCGTCTTTTTCTTTTTTTTCTTCTTCATCCTCTCCTTCTTCTTCGACTTCTTTTTCTTCTTCTTCTTCTTCTTCCCCCTCTTCTTCCTCTACTTCTTCTTCCTCCTCTTTTTCCTCTGCTTCTTCTTCTTCATCATCTTCTTGTCCTTCTCCTCCTCCTTTTTATTCTTCTTCTTCATCTTCTTCTTCTTCTTCTTCTTCTTCTTCTTCTACGTATTCATCTACTTCTTCATCTTCATCATCATCTTCTTCTTCTTCTTCTTCTTCTTCTTCTTCTTCTTCAACCTCTCCACCTTCTACTTCTTCCTCCTCTCCATCTTCTTCTTCTTCTTCTTCTTCGTCTTCTTCGTCTTCTTCGTCTTTTTCTTTTTTTTCTTCTTCATCCTCTCCTTCTTCTTCTACTTCTTTTTCTTCTTCTTCTTCTTCTTCTTCCCCCTCTTCTTCCTCTACTTCTTCTTCTTCCTCCTCTTTTTCCTCTGCTTCTTCTTCTTCATCATCTTCTTGTCCTTCTCCTCCTCCTTTTTATTCTTCTTCTTCATCTTCTTCTTCTTCTTCTTCTTTTTCTTCTTCCTGTTCTTCTTCTTTTTCTTCCTCATCTTCTTCTACTACTTTTTCTTCTTCTTCTTCTTCCTTTTCTCCTTTGTCTTCTTCTTCCACTTCTTCTTCCTTTTCTTCTTCTTCTTCTTCTTCTTCTTCTTATTCTTCTTCTTCTTCTTCTTCTTCTTCCTCCTCATCTTCTTCTTCTTCTTCTTCATCTTCTTCTTCTTCTTCTACTCCTTTTTCTTCTTTTTCTTCTTTTTCTTCTTCCTCTCCTTCTTCTTCTTCTTCTTCTACTTCTTCTTCTACTTCTTCTTCTTCTTCTACGTCTTCTTCTTCTTCCACTTCTTCTTCTTCTTCTTCTTCTTCTTCTTCTCCTTCTTCTTCTTCATCTTCTTCTTCTTCTTCCTCCTCCTCCTCTTCTTCTTCTTCTTCCTCCTCATCCTCTTCTTCTTCTTCTTCTTTTCTTCTTCTTCTTCTTCTTCTTCTTCTTCAACTTCTACTTCTTCACCTTCGTCATCTTCTTCTTCTTCTTCCTCTTCTTCTTCTTCTTCTGCTTCTTGTTTTCGTTCTCCTTCTTCCTCTTCTTCTTCTTCTTCTTCTTCTTCCTTTTCTTCTTCTTTTTCTTCAACATCTTCTTCTTCTTCATCTTCTTCTTCTACTTCTACTTCTTCACCTTCCCATTCTTCCTCTGCTTCTTCTTCTTCTCCTTCTTCTTCTTCTTGTACTTCTTCTTCAACTTCTTCTTCTTGTTTTTCTCCTTCTTCTTCTTCTTCTTCTTCTTCTTCTTCTCCTTTTTTTTCTTCTTTTTCTTCTTCTTCTTCTTCTTCTTCTTCTTATTCTTCTTCTTCTTCTCAAATCTTCTTCTTCTTCTTCTTCATCTTCTACTTCTTCTTCTCCTCCTCCTCTGTCTCCTCCTCCTTCTTGTTCTTCTACTTCTTCTTTTTGTTCTACTTCTTCCTCTTCATCTCCCTCTCCTTCTTCTTTTTCTTCTACTTTTTCTTCTTCTTCTTCTTTTACTTCTACTTGTTCTTCTCCTTTTTCTTCTTCTACTACTAATTATTGTTCTTTTTCTTTTTCTTCTTTTATTTCTCCTTCTTCTTCTTCTACTTATTGTTTTTCTACTTCTTCTTTTTAATATTATTATTATTATTATTTCTATTCTCCTTTTTCTTCTTCTTCTTCTTCGTCATCTTCTTATTCTTCTTCTTCTTCCACTTCATTTTCCTCTTCTTCTTCTGCTTCTTCTTCTTCCTCCTCCTCTTCTTCATCAACAACATCACCATCAACATAATCTTCTTCTTCTTCTTCTTCGTGTTCTTCTACTCCTTTGTCTTCTTCTTCTTCTTCCACTTCTTCTTCTTCTTCTCCTTCTTCTTCATCATCTTCTTCTTCTTCCTCGTCTTCTTCTTATTCATCTTCTTTTCTTCATCTTCTTCTTCTTTTTCTTCTTCTTCTTCTTCTTCTTCTTCGTCTTCTTCTTCCCCTTCTTTATCTTCCTCTTCTTCCACTTCCTCTTCTTCTTCTTCTTCTTCTTCTTCTTCTTCTTCTTCTTCTTCTCTTTCTTATTCTTCTTCTTCTTCTTCATTTTCTTCTTCTTCTTCTTCTTTTTCTTCCTCTTCTTCTTCTTCTTCTTCCTATTCTTATTCTTTTTCTTCTTCACCTTCTCCTTCTTCTGCTTGTTCTTCTTCATCTTCTTATTCTACTTTGTATTCATCTTCTCCTTCCTTCTCTTTTTATCATTATAACCATATCATTAATGTTATTATTATTTTAAATACCATTATTATTATTACTATTATTGTTATTATTTTTGTTATTTCTTTTTTTCTTCTTCTTTTTCTTCTTCTTATTCTTCTTTTTCTAGTTCTTTTCCCTCTTCTCCTTCTTCTTCTTTTTCTTCTTCTCCCACTTCTTCTTCTTCTTTTTCTTCTTCTTCTTTTTCTTCTTCTTCTTCTACTTCTTCTTCCCCCTTTTCTTCCACTTTTTCTTCTTCTTCTTCTTCTTCTTCTTCTTCTTCTTTTTCTTCATCTTTTTCATCTCCTCCTCCTTTTTGTTCTCTTTCTTCTCCTTCTACTTCTTGATCTTCATCTTCTTCAATTTCTACTTCTTCTTCTTGTTCTCCTTTTTCTTGTTCTTCTTCTCGTTCCTCTTCAAACTCTTATTACTATTATTATTAATATTATAATTATTATTGTTATTATTTTTGTAGTTGTTCTTCTTCTTCTTCTTTTCCATCATGCGATCCTTCCTCTCCTTCTCCTTCTTCTTCTTCCTTTTCTTCTTCTTCCACTTCTTCTCCTTCTTGTTCTTCTTCTTCTTCTTCTTCTTCTTCTTCTTCTCCTTCTTCTTCTTCTTCTTCTTCTTCTTGTTCTTTTTGTTCTTCTTCATCTTCTTTTCTTATTAATTTTTGTTATTATTAATATTATTATTGTTATTATTGTTATTATCACTCTTCTAGTTTCTTCTTCTACTTATTCTTCTTCTTCTTCTTCTTCTTCTACTTCTTCTTCTTTTTATTATTATCTTTATTATTTTATTATTATTATTATTACTATTATTATTATTATTATACTTCTTCTACTACTACTTTTCTCATTCTTCTTCTCCTTCTCCTTCTTTTTCATATTTTGCTCTTTCTTCTTCTTCTCTTTCTTCTTCTTCTTCTTCTTCTTCTTATTCTTTATCTTCTTCTCCTTCTTGTTCTTCTTCTTCTTCCTCTTCTTCTTCTTCTTCTCTTTCTTCTCTTTCTTCTTCATCTTCTATTTCTTTTTGTTCTTCTTGTTCATCTTCTTTATCTTATTATTAATATTAATAATATTGTTATTATTATTATCATTCTTCTTGTTCTTCTTCTTCTTGTTCATGTTCTTCTTCTTCTTCTTCTTCTTCTTCTTCTTCTTCTTCTTTTTCTTCTTCTACTTCTCCCTCTTCATCTTCATCTTCTTCTTCTATCTCTTCTTCCTCTTCCTTTTTCGTCTTCTTCTTCTTCCTATTTTTATTATTTTTCTTTGTCTGCTTTCCTTTCTTCTTTTCCTTTTTTTTATTCTTCTTATTTTTCTTCTTCTTCCTCTTCTTCATCATCTTTTTCATATTCTTCTTCTTCTACTTCTTCTTCTTTTTTTTCTTCTTCTACTTCTCCTTCATCTTCTTCTTCTTCTACTTCTCCTTCTTGTACATCTTCTTCCTCTACTACTTGGTCTTCTTCAATGTATTATTCTTCTTCTTCTCATTCTTCTTTCTATTCTAGTTCTTCTTCTTCTTCTACCTCTTTTTTTCTTCTTCCTTTTCTTACTCTTCTTCTTCTTCCAATTGTTATTCATTTTCTTCTTATTCTTCCATTTCTTCTTCTCTTTTTTTATGTCATTTTCTTCTTCTTTTTTCCCTTATTATTATTATTGTTATAATCATCATCATTATTATTATTGTTAATATTCTTCTTCGGCTTCTTCTCCTTCTTCTTCTTTTTCTTCTTTCTTCCTCTTCTTCTTCTTCTTCTTCTTTTTCTTCTTCTTCTTTGTCTACATCTTCCTTTTCATGTTCTTCTTCTTCTTCTTCTTCTTCAACTTCTTCTTCATCTTTGTTCTTCTTCTTCTTCTACTTCTTCTACTACTTTTACTTCTTCATGTTGTTGTTCTTCTTTTCTCCTTTTTCTTCTTTTTATTCTTCTTCTTTTCTTCTACTATTTGTTCTTCTTATTCATGTTCTTCTTCTTCATATTATTTTGCTTCTTCTTCTTCTACCTCTTTTTAATCTTATTATTATTATAATAATTATTATTATTACTATTATCATTGTTATTATTATTATTATTCTACTTTGTATTCTTCTTCTTCTTCTTCCTCTCTTTCTTCTTCTTCTTTCTCTTCTTCCTATTTTTCTTCTTCTTTCTCTCCTTCTTCTCCTCCTTCTTCTTGTTCTTCTTCTTTGCCATCCTCTTCTCCTTCTTCTTCTTCTTCTTGTCCTCCTTCTTCTTCTTCGTGTTCTTCTTCCACTCCTTATTCTTCTTCTTTTTCTTATTTTTCTTATACATCTTCTTCTTGATGTTGTTCTCCTTTTTCTTCTTCTTCTTGTTCTTATTCCTTTCCTTACTCTTTTTCTTCTTCTCATTCTCTTTCTTCTTCTTCATCCTCTTCTTCTCCTTCTTATTCTACTTCTTCTTTTCTTATTACTATAGTTATTGTTATTATTATGATTATTATTACTATTATTATTATTTTTATTTTTATTATTATTCATCTACTTTTTCAATTTCATCTTCTTCTTCTACTTCTTCTTCTTTTCCTTCTTTTTCTTCCTCTTCTTCTTCTCCTTCTTTATCTTCATCTCCTTTTTCTTTGCTTTCTCCTTCTTCTTCTACTTCTTCTTCTTCGGCTTTTTCTTCTTCTTTTCATAAGTTTATTATTATTGATATTGATCTTATAATTATTCTTCTTTTTCCTCCTCTTCTTCTTCTTCTTCTTTTTCTTCTATTTCTTCTTCTTCTTCATCTTGTTCTTCATCATCATTTTCTTCTTCTTCTTCTTCTTCTTCTTCTTCTTCTTCTTCTTCATCTCCTTCTTCCTCTCCCTATTCTTCTTCTCCTCCTCCTTCTTCTTCTTCTTCTTCTTCATTTTCTTCTTCTTTTTCTTCTTCTGCATCCTCTCCTTCTCCTTCTTCTTTTTCTTCTTCTTCTTCTTCTTCTTCTTCTTCCTCTTCTTCTTCTTTTCCTTCCTCTTTCTTCTTTTTCTTCTTCTTCTTATCCTCCTCCTCCTCCATCTTATTCCTCTTCTTCATCTTCTCCTTCTTGTTCTTGTTCTTCTTCTTCTTCTTCCTCCCTTTCTTCTTCTTCTTCTTCTTCTCTTCTTCTTCTTCTTCATCACCTTCTTCTTCTTCTTCTTTTTCCTCCCTTGTTCTTCTTTTTCTTCCTCTTCTTCTTCTACTACTACTATTACTTCTTCTTCTTCTTCTTCTTCCTCTTCCCCATCCTCTTCTCCTTCCACTTCTTCTTCCTCTTCTTCTTCTTCGTTATCTTCTTCTTCTTCTTCTTGATCATAGACATCGTCTTCTTCTTCTTCTTCTTCCTCTTCTTCTTCTTCTTCTTCTTCATCTACTTCTTCTCCTTCTTCTATTTCTTCTTCTTCTTCTTCCTCTCCTACTTCTTCCTCTTCGTCTACTTCTTCTTCTTCTTAATCCTCTTCTTCTACTTCTTCTACTTCTATTACTTCTTTTTCCACCACTTCTTCTTCTTCTTCTTCTTCTTTCTTCTTTTTCTTCTTCTTCTTTTCTTCTTCTTCTTCTTCTTCTTCTTCTCCTCCTCCTCCTCCTCCTCCTCCTCCTTCTTCTACTTCTTCATCTCCTTCTTCTTCTTCTTCTTCTTGTTCTTCTTCTTCTTCTTCTTCCTCTTTTCTTCTTCTTCTTCCTCTTCATCTTATTCTTCTACTACTTCTTCTTCTTCTTCTTCTTCTTAGTCTTCTTTTCTTCTTCTTGTTCTTCTTATTATTCATCTTTTTTCTCTTCAACTTCTTTGCCTTCTTCTCCTTCTCCTTCTACTTCTTCTTTTTGTTTTTCTTCTTCTTCTTCTTCTTTTTCATCTTCTTTTTCATCTTCTTCTTCCCCTTCTTCTTCTTCTTCTTCTTCCTCTCCTTCTTCTTCTTCTTCTC
>JAIUJO010001392.1:110000-112500 GCA_023846275.1 Vanilla planifolia | reverse complement strand
CTTCTTCATATTCTTCTTCTTTTTCTTCCTCTTCTTCTTCCACTTTTTCTTCTTGGTCTTTTTGTTGTTCTTGTTGTTGTTCTTCTTCTTCTTCTTCATCTTCTACTTCATCTTGTTCTTGTACTTTTTCTTTTTCTCCTTTTTCTTCTTCTTCTTCTTCTTCTTCTGCTTCTTCTTCTTCTTCTTTTGTTCTTCATCATCATCATCATCATCATCATCATCACCATCTTCTTCTTCTTCTTCTTCTTCTTCATCATCTACTTCTTCTTCTTCTTCTTCTTTTTCTTCATCATCATTAACTTCTTCTTTTTCTTCTCCTTCTATTTCTTCTTTTTCATTTTCTTCTTCTTCTTCTTCATGTTGTTGTTGTTCTTCTTCTTGTGCGGCTTCTTACTCTCCTTCTTCTCTTCCTCCTCCATTTCTTCTTCTTCTTCTTCTTCTTCCACTTCTTCTTCTTCTTCTTCTTCTTCTTCCACTTCTTCTCTTCTTCTTCTTCTTCGTCATCATAATCATCATCTTCTTCTTCTTCTTCTTCTACTTCTTCTTTTTCCTCTTCTTCTTCTTCTTCCACTTCTTCATCTTCTTATTCTTCTTGTTCTTGTTCTTCTTCTTCTTCTACTTCCTTTACTTCTTATTCTTGTTCTATTTCCTCTTGTTTTTCTTCATTTTTCTTCTTCTTCTTCTTCTTCTTCTTCTTCTTCTTTTCTTCTTCTTCTTCTTTTTCTTCTTCTTCTTCAACTTCTTAATCTTTTTTCTCTTCATCTTCCTCTCCTTCTTCTTCTTCATCTTCTTCTTCTTCTTCGTCTTCTTCTTATTCTTCTTCTTCTCTTGTTCTTCTTGTTCTTCTTCTTCTACTACTACTACTACTTTTTACACTTCTTCTTCTTCTTCTACTTTTTTGCCTTCTCTTTCTACATCTTATTCTTCTTCTTTTTTATCTTGCTTTTATTATTATTATTTTTATTGTTATTAATATTATTATTATTTAATTTTATTATTATTATTATTTTTATACTTATCCTTCTTCTTCTTCTTCTTCTTCTCTTCTTCTTCTTCTTCTTTTTCTTCATCTTCCTACTCCTTTTTTCTTTTTCTTGTTCTTCTGTTCTTCATCTTCTTCTTCTTCTGTTCTATTTTTCTTCTTCATCTTCTTCTTCTTGTTCTTCTTCTTCTATTTCTTTCTCTTCTTCTTCTTCTTCTACTTCTTCTTCTTCATCTTCCCCTTCTTCTTCTTGTCCTTCATCATCATCATCATCTTCTTCGTCTTCTAATAATTCTTTTTTTCTTCATCTACTTCTTTTTCTTCTTCTTCTACTTCTTGTTCTACTACTTCTTCAATTTGTTCTTCTTCTTCTTCTTCGTTGTGTTCTCCTTCTTCTTCCCCTTAATCTCCTTCTTCTTTTTCTTCTTCTTCTTCTTCTTCCACTTCTGCTTCATCTTCTCCTAATTCTCCTTCTTCTTCTTCATCTTTCTCTTCATCTTCTTCTTCTTATTATTCTTGCTCTTCTTCTTCTTGTTGTTGCTGTTCTTCTTCCTCTTCTTCTTCTTATGGTTCTTCTTCGCCTTCTTCTTCTTCTTCTACTACTTTTTTTACTTCTAAATCCTCCTTTTCTTCGTCATGTTCATCATTTTTTTCATCATCTTCTTCTTCTCCTTCTTCTTCTCCTTCATCTTCTTCTCCTTCTTCTTCCATTTCTCCTTCCACTTCTCCTTTTTCTTCTTCTTCTTCTTATTCTTATTCTTATTCTTATTTTTCAACTTTTACTTCTTCCACATCTTCTACTTCTTCTTCTTCTTCTTCTTCTTCTTCTTCTTTTCTTCTTTTCTTCTTTTCTTCTTCTCTTCTTCTTCTTCTTCTTCTTCTTCTTCTTCTTCTACTGCTTCATCTTCCTCCTCGACTTCTTCTTCGTCTTCTAGTCCTTCAACTTCTTCTTTATCCTTTCTTCCTCTAGTTCTTTTTCTTTTTCTTCTTCTAGATCGTCTTCTTGTTCTTTTTCTTCCTCTTCTTCTTCTCCTTCTACTTTTTCTTCTTCTTCCTCCTCCTCTTCTTCTTCTTCCCCATCATCTTCTCTTTTTCCTCTTCTTCATATTCTTCCTCTACTTCTTCTACTTCCACTTCTTCATCTTCTTTTTCTTCTTCTACTACTTTTGCTTCATCATCATCTTCTTCTTCTTCTTCTTCTGCTTCTTCTACTTCTTCTTCTTTTAGTTCTTCTTCGACTTCTTCTTCTACTTCTTCTTCTTCTCTTTCTCCTTATTCTTCTCTGTCATCCTTTTCTTCTTCTTCTTCTCCTTCCTCTTCTCCTCCTTCTTCTTCCTCTTCTTCTTATTCTTATTGTTATTCTTATTCTTCTTCTTCTTATTCTTCTTTTTCTTACCCATCTCTTCCTCTTTTTCTTATTCTTCTTCTTCTTCATCATCTTCTTCTTCTTCTTCTTCTTCAACTATTACTACAACTACTTCATCTTCTTCTTCTTTTTCTTCTTCTGTTTGTACTTCT
>JAIUJO010001392.1:37500-97500 GCA_023846275.1 Vanilla planifolia | reverse complement strand
CTTCTTCATAATCATTTGGCTTTATTCCTTAATCGATACCCCTTAATCCCTCCCTCCCTAATCTCTCATCCCTAAATCTATAATGCCATATCCATCCCTCCTTAATCCCTATTCTCTAATATATCCTTATTCCATAATACCTAATTATAAATCCCTAATCTCTAATAATTAATCTCTAATACATTATCCCTAATCCTTAATTCCTAATCCCTAATCTATAACCCATAATCCCTAATCCTTAATATCTAATTTCTAATCGTTATTCTTTAATCCTTAATCCCTAATTTTTAATCTTTAACCCCTAGCACCTAATCTCCAATCCTTAATCTTTAATCCCTAACCTCTAATCTCTAATCTCTAACCCTTAAATTCTAATCCCTAATCTCTAATCTATAATCCATAATCCCATCCCCAATCTCTAATCCTCGACCTTTAATCCTTAATCTCTAATCTCTAATGTTAATCTTAATCCCTTAATCTTCAATTCTTAATCTATAATCTCTAATCTTAAATCCTATATCCCTAATCTCTAATCCTTAATCCCTAATCCCTAATGCTTAAACCCTAATTCCTAATCTCTAATCCTTATTCTCTAATCCTAAATCTTAAATTCTTAATCTCTAATCCCTAATCCTTAATAATTAATCCATTAATTTTACATCCTTAATCTCTAATCCCTAATCATTAATCCTTTCATCCCTAATCCATAATCCATAATCCCTAATCCTTAATCCCTAATACGGACTCCCTAATCCCTAATCCCTAAACCATAATTACTAACTCCCAAATCTCTAATCCTAAATCCCTCTCTCTTTAATCTTTAACATATATTCTCTGATACCTAATTCCTAATCCTTCATTCCTTAATCCCTAATCCATAATCCTTAAACTTAGATGCATAATCCTTAATCCATCTCTACTTACTCTTCTTTTGCTACTTCATCTTTCTCTTTTTCTTCTACTTCTTCTTCCACTTCTTCCCCCTCATCTTTGTCTACTTCTTCTTCCACTTCTTCCTCACCATCCTCTTCTTCTTCTTCTTCCTCTTCCTCTTCTTCTTCTTCATCATCATCATCATCTTCTTATTCTTCTTCTTCTTCATCCTCTTCTTCTTCTTCTTCATCATCTTCTTCATCTTCCTCTTCTTCTTCTTCTTCTTGCTCTTCTTCTTATTCTTCTTCATCCATATTTTCCTCTTCTTCTTCTTCCTCTTCTTTTTCTTCTTGTTGTTGTTCTCCTTCTTTTTTTCATCGTCTTCTTCTTCTTCTTCTTCTTTGTCTTCTTCCTCCTTTTCATCTTCCTCTTCTTCTTCTTCTTTCCTTATTCTTCTTATTCCTCTTCTTCTTCCTCCTCTTCTTCTTCTTCATCATCTTCGTTTACTTCTTCTTCTTCTTCTTTTATTTTTTCTTCTTCTTCTTCTTCTTCTTCTACTTCTTCTTCTTCTCCTTCTTCTTCTTCTCCATCTTGTCTTTGTCATTTTACTTCTTCTCCTTCTTGTTATCCTTCTCTTACTCCTTCTCCTCCTTCTCCATCTCCTCCTCCTCCTCCTTTCCCTTCTTGTTCTTCTTCTTCTTCTTCTTTCCTCATTCTTCATTCTTCTTTGTTCATTCTTTTGTCTTCTTCATTCTTCCTTCTTCCTTCTTTTGTCTTTATTCTTCCTCTTCTTCTTCCACTTCTTCTTCTTGTTTTACTTTGTCCTCTTCTTCTTCCTCTTCCTCTCCTTCTTCTTCTTTCTTCCTTCTTCTTTCCTTTATATTTCTCCAACATTCTTCCTTCCTCCTAATCCTTAATCCCTAATCCATAATCTATAATTCTTAATCACTAATCTATCCCTAATCTCCAAACCTTAATATTTTATCCCTAACTTGTAAGCCTTAATCTCTAATCATTAAACTATAATCCCTAATACCTAATCCTTAATCATATATCTATAATCCATAATCCTTAATATCTAATCTTTAATCCCTAATCACTAATCCCTAATCCTTAATTCCCTAATCTCTAAGGCTAATCCTCATCCCCTAATCATAAATCCAAAATCTCTAATCTCTAATCTTGAATATTTCATCGTTAAACTCTAATCTTTAATCACTAATGCTTAGTAATAAATCTCTTAATTCTTAATCCTAAATCTCTAATTCCTAATCATTAATTCATTTATCCCTAATCCTTAATCCGTAATCCCTAATCCCAAATCCCTACTACTTATTTCCTAATCCCTACTACTTAATCCCCAATCCCTAATCCATAAAAAATAATCATTAATTGCTAACTCCTAAATCCTTAATCTATAATACCTAATCCTTCCCTCTCTAATCTTTAATCCTAATTCCATGATACATAATCCCTAATCCTTCATTATTTAGACCCTAATCTATAATTGTTAATCCCTAATTCATGTCTTCTTCCTTTTCTTCTTCTTTATTTTTCCTCTTCTTCTTCTTCTTCTTCTTCCTCTTCCACTTCTTCTTCTTCCTTACCTTCATCTTCTTCATCTTCCTCTTATTTCTCATCTTCTACTTCTTATTCTTCTTCCTCTTCCTCTTCTTCTTCTTCCTCTTCTTCTTCCTCTTCTTCTTCTTCTTCTTCTTCTTGTACTTCTTCTTCTCTTTTTTCCCCTTCTACTACTTCTTCTTCTTCTATATCTTCTTCTCCTTCCTCTTCTTCTTTTTCCTCCTCTTCTTTTTCTTCTCCTTCTTCTTCTTCTTTTTCTTTTTCTTCTACTACATTTTCTTCTTCTTCCTCTTCTTCTTCATCTATTTTTTTCTTTACTTTTTTTTTTCTTCTTCTTCTTCTTCCTCTTATTCTTGTTGTTCTTCCTCTTCTATGTCTTTTTCTTCTTCTTCTTCTTCTTCTTCTTCTTCTTCTTCTTCTTCTTCTTCTGCTCCTTCTTCTCCTTCTTCTTATTCTAATTCTTATTCGTCTATTTCTTCTTCTTCTTCTTCATTTTTTTCTTCTCATCATCATCATCTTCTTCTTCTTCTTCTTTTTCCCCTTCTTCTTCTTCTTCTTCTTCTTTCTGTTTATCTTCCTTTTCTTCTTCTTCCTCTTCTTCTTCTACTTCTACTTCTTCACCTTCTCCTTCATCTTCTTATTCTTCTCCTTCTTCCTTGTCCCCAATCCCGAATCCCTAACCAATAACCCATTCCTAATCTCAAATCCCTAATCTTTAATCCTTAACCACTAATCTGTAATCTCTAATCTCTAAACTCTAAACTCTAATGCTTAATCTGTAATCTCTAATCCATAATCCCTATCCTAAATATGTAATACCTAATCCCTAATCCCTAATCCCTAATCCTAATCCCGAATTCTTAGTCCTTAATCATTAATCTCTAATGGCAATCCCAATCACTCAATATCTAATCCATAATCTCAAACCCTAAATCTTGCTTCTCTAATCTCTAATTTCTAATTCATAATCCCTAATTTTTATTCCCTAATACCTAATGCTAAATCCCTAAACTTTAATCCTTAATCCTTAATAATTAATCTCTTATTTTTTAATCACTAACCTCTAATCCTTAATCATTAATCTCTTCATCTTTAATCCCTAATCCTTAATCCTTAATCCTTAATCTATAATCTCTAATCCCTAATCCCTATTATTTTCTCCCCAATCCTTACTTCTTAATCTTTAACCCATATTCCTTAATTGTTAACTATCAAATGCCTAATCACTAATCTTTAATCCCTTCTTCCCTAATCTTTAATTTGTATTCACTTATACATAATCCCTAATCCTTCATTCCATAATTCCTAAACCCTAAAATCTATTCCTTAATTCCTGATCCTTAATCCATAATCTGTCAGTTCATCTTCTTCTTCTTCTACTTCTTCTTCATGATCTTATTCTACTTCTTCTTCCTCTCCTTCTTCCCCTTCCTTATCTCTGTCTTCTTTTTCTTCCTCTTCTTCCTCATCTTTCTCTTCTTCCTCTTCTTCTTTTTCTATGTTTTCTTCTTCTTCTTTTTCTTCTTGTTCTTTTTGCTCTTCTTTTTCTCCTTCTTCTTCTTCTTCATCTTCTTCCTCCTCTTCTTCTTCTTCTATGTCTTCTTCTTCTTCCTCTTCTTCTTCTTTTTCTCTTTCTCCATCTTCTTTTTATTCCTCTTCCTCATCTATTTCTTCTTCTTCTTCTCCTCCTTCTTCTTCTTCTTCTTCTCCTTTTTCTTCTTTTTCTATTTCTTCTTCTTCTTCTTCTTCTTCTTCTCTTCTTCTTGTTATTCTTCTTTTTCTTTGCCATCTTCCACTTCTTGTTCTTCTTCTTCTTCTTTTTCCTCTTTATCTTCCACTTCTTCCTCTTCTTCTTCTTCTTCAACTTCTTCCCCTTCTCCTTCTTCTTCTTCTTCTTCTTAATCTTCTCCGTCTCCTTCTTCTAATTCTTCTTCTACTTCTACCTCTTGTTCCACTTCTTCTTCTTCTTCTTCTTCCTCATTTTCTTCTTATTCTTCCCCCTCCTCTTTCGTATCTTCCTCTTCTTGTTATTAATACTATTATTATTATTATTATTATTATTGTTATTATTATTATTATTATTATTAATATTAATATTATTATTATTCTTTTTCTTCCTTTTCTTATCGTTCTTCTTTTTCTTCTTTTCTTCTTCTTCTCCTTCTCTTCTTCTTCTTCTTCTTCTTCCTTATCATCTTCTTATTCTCCTTCTTCTTCAAAATTTTTAATCTTTATTCCTTAATCCTTACTGCTAATTCCCTCCCTCCTTTATCTCTCATTCCTAAATCTATAATGTCTTATCCAAACTTCGCTCATCCCTTATATCTAATCCATCCATAATCTATAATCCCTAATTTTAAATCTTTAATCTTTAATCCTTAATCCCTAATCCTTAAACTCTAATCCTTAATTCCTAATCCTTAATCACTAATCCCTCTTGCCCTTCTCCTTCTTGCTCTTCTTCTCCCAATTCTTTCCCTTTTTCTTCTTCTTCTTCTTTCACTTTTCTTCTTCTTCTTCTACTTTCTCTTCTTCTACTACTACTTTTTCCTCTTCTTCTCCTTCTTCTCCTTCATCTTCTTATTCTACTTCTTTCTCTTCTTCTTCTTCGTCATCCACTTCTCCTTCTTTTTTCTCTTCTTCCTCTTCTTCTTATTCTTATTCTTCTTCTTCTTCATCATCATAATCTTTTTCTTCTCCTACATCTTCTTCTTCCTCTTCTTCTTCTCTAAGCATCAACCCATTCCTAATCCCTAATAATTTATCCCTAGTTTGTAGTCCCTAATCCCTAATATTTATACCTATTCCTTATTCCCTTGTCTCTACTCCCTAATCCTTAAACCCTAAACCCTAATCTTTAATTTCAAATTCGTAATCTCTAATCCTAAATTTTGAACCTCGAATCCTTAATCCTTTTCTTTAATGCTTAATCCCTAATCTCAACCTTCCTAATCTCATTCCCTAATCAATCACTTCTTCCTCTTCTTCTTTTACTTCTTATTCTCCTTCTTCCTCTTCTTCTTCTTCTTCTTCTTCTTCTTCATCACCTTGCACTTCCTCTTCTTTTTCTTCTTCTTCCTCTTCTTCCTCTTCTTCTTCCTCTTCTTCTTCTTCCTCAACTTCCTCTTCTTCTTCTTCTTCTTCTTCCTTTTCTTTGTCTTCTTCTTCTCCTTCTTTTTCTTGTTGTTCATTTTCTACATCTTCTTCTTCCTCTTCTTCTTCTACTTATACGTCTTCTTCTTCTTCCTATTCTTTTTTTCACTTCTTATTTTTCTTCTTCTTCTCTTTCTTCTTTTATTCTTCTTCGTCTTCTATTTATTCTTCTTCTTCTTCTTTTACTATTTCTTCTTCTTCTTCTTCTTCTTCTTCATCTTTTTCTTCTTCTCTTCTTCTTGTTCTTCTTCTTTTTCTTCTTCAACTTCCACTTCTTCTTCGTCTTCTTCTTCTTTGTTTTCCTCTTCATCTTTGTCTTCTTCTTCTTCTTCTTGTTCAACTTCTTCACCTTCTTCTTCTTCTTCTTCTTCTTCTTCTTCTTTTTAATCTTCTCCTTCTAGTTTTTCTTTTTCTTCTTCTTCTTCCTCTTCTTCTTCCCTTTCTTCTTCTTCTTCTTCATCTTCCTCATTTTCTTCATCTTCTTCTTTCTTCTTCCTCTTCTTCCTCATCTTTCGCTTCTTCTTCTTCTTTTTGTTCTTCTTCTTCAACTTCATCTTCTTCTTATATATTTTCTTCCTTTTCTTCTTTTTCTTCTTCTACGTCATTTTCTTCTTCTTCCACTTCTTCTTCTTTAAAATCTTCTTCTTCTCCTTCTTCTCCGGAATCGTTAATCTTTATTCCTTAATGTTTACCCCTTAATCCATCCCTCTTTAATGTCTCATCCCTAAATCTATAATGCCTTATCCATCCTTCCTTAATCCCTAATGTCTAATCCATCCATAATCCATAATCCCTAATCGATAATCCTTAATCCTTAATCTACAATTCTTAATCTCTTATACCTAATCCTTAACCCTTAATCCCTAATCCCTAATCACTGATTCCTAATCCCTAATCTTTAATACATAATTCTTAATTTTTAATACCTAATCCCATGTCTTAATCTTTAATTCTTAAATTCTAATTCCTAATACCTTATCCCTAATCTATAATCCATAATTCCTATCCTTAGTCTCAAATCCCTCATCCCTAATCCTTAATCACTAATCACTAATCCCTAATCCTTAATCCTTAATCTCTAATCTCTAATGCTAAACTTAATCCCTTAATCCTTAATCAATAATTTCTATTCTTTAATCCTAAATCCTATATCCCTAATCATAGTCTTTATTCCTTAATCTCTTATCCTTAATAATTAATCTCTTAATTCTTCATCTCTAATCTCTAGTACCAAATCATTAATCCCTCATCCTTATTACTTATTCCTTAATTCCTATTCCCTAATGCCTAATCCCTAATCTCTAAATCCTAATCCCAAATTACTAGCTCCCAAATCCCTAATCCCTTTCTCCTTAATCTTTAACATGTATTCCCTGATACCTAATGCCTAATCCTTCATTCCTTAGTCCCTAATCCCTAACCTCAGATGCCTAATCTTTAATCTATTTCTTCTTCCTCTTCCTCTACTACTACTTCTTCTTCTACTTCTTCCTCCACTTCTTCTTCTTCCTTATCTTTGTCTACTTCTTGTTCCTCTTCTTCCTCATCTTCCTCTTGTTCTTCTTCTTCTTTTTCTTTCACTTCTTTTTCTTCTTCTTCTTCTTCATCTTCTTCTTCATCCTCTTCTTCTTCTTTTTCTTCTTTTTCTTCTTCTTCTTCTTCTTCAATGTCTTCTGCTTCTTCCTTACCATCTTTTCCCCTTCTTCATTTTCTTCTTATTCTTCTTCTTCTTCTTCCTCTTCTTCTTTCTCTTTTTTGTTGTTATTGTTGCACTTCTTCTTCTTCTTCTTCTTCTTCTTCTCCTTCTTTCTCTTCTTCTTCATCCTCTTTTCTTTCTTCTTCTTCTTTTTCTTCTTCTCCTTCTTCTTCTTCTTCTTCTTTTATTTCCTCTTTGTCTTCTTCTTCTTCTTCTTCATCTTGTTCCTTTTATCTTCTTCTTATTCTTCTTTTTCTTCTAAATCATCTTTTTCTTCTTTGTCTTATTCTTCTTCTTCTTCTTCCCCTTCATCTTCCTCTACTTCTTCTTTTTCTTCTTCTTCTTCTTCTTTGTCTTCTTCTTCTTCATCTTCTTCACCTTCTTCTTATTCTTCTTCTTCTTCTTGTTCTTCTTCTTCTTCTTATCCTTCTTTTTCCTCCTTTTCTTCTTCTTTTTCTTCTTCTTCTTCCTCCTTATTTTCTTCTTCTTCTTCCTCCTCCTCTTTCTCTTTTTCTTCTTCTTCTTCTTCTACTTCTTCTTCATCTTCTTCTTATTCTTATTGCTTTTCTTTCTTTTCTTCTCCTTCTTCTTCTTCTTCTTCTCCTTATTATTCTTCTTCTTGTTCTTCTTCTTCTTCTCCTTCTTCGTAATCTCTAATCTCTATTCCCTAATCTTTATTCCTTAATCCCTTTCTACATAATCTCTCATCCCTAAATCTATAATGCCTAATCCATTCCTCCCAAATCTCTAATCCTTAATCACTATTTCCTAACCCCTCATCACTAATCCCTAATCCTTAAACCATCCTAAACCCATAATCCATAATTCATGATCCCTAATCCTTATTTCTTAATCCTTAATTTTTAGTCCCTAGTCCCTAATCTTGAATCACTAACCCTTAATCCTAAATCCTTAATCCCTTATCTCTAATCTCTAATCTCTAATTCTTAATCCCTAATCTTTAATTCCTAATCTCTGATCTCTAATCCTTAATACCTAATCTTTAAACTCTAATCCTAATTATAAATCATTTAATCACCAATCCATAATCCCTAATCTTTATGTCTAATCCTGAATCTTGAATCTATAATCACTGATGTCAAACCTTTAGTCCTTATTCCCTAATTCGTAATCCCAACCCTAAAACCCTAATCCATAGTAATTAATCCCTTAATCCTAAATCTCTAATCCCTAATCGTTAATCCATTCATCACCAATCCTTAATTCCTAATCCTTAATCGCTAAGCTATATTCCTTATTCTTTGATCCCTACTCCTTAGTCCCTAATCTTTAATTCCTAAACCCTAATACCTTGTTGCAAATCCATATTCCCAAATCCCTAATAATTAATACCTAATCATTAATACCAAAAACCTAATCCATAATCCCTCCCTCCTTAATCCCTAGTCTTTAAGTCATAATCCCTAATCTCTAATCTCTAATACCTTTTACTTCTACTTCTTCCTCCTCCTCTTCCTTCTTCCTTATTTTCTTTTTCTTGTTCTTCTTCTTCCACTTCTTCCTCATCTTTCTCTTCCTCCTCTTCTTCTTCCTTCTTTTCTTCTTCTTCTTCTTCTTTCTTTTCTTCTTTTTCTTCTTCTTCTTTATCTTTTTCTTCTTCATCTTCTTCTTCCTCTTCCTCTTCTTCTTCTTCCTCTTCTTCTTCTTCTTCTCCTTCTTCTTTTCTTATTCTTTTTCTTCCTCTTCTTTTTCCACTTCTTCTTCTTCTTCTTCTTCTTCTCCTTCTCCTTCTTCTTCTTCTTCTTCTATTTCTTCTTCTTCTTCTTTGTCTTCTTCTTTTTCTTCTTCTTCTTCATCTTCTTCTTCTTCTCCTTCAACTTCTTCTTCTTCTCCTTCTCCTTATCTTTCTCTTTCTCCTTCTCATTCTCCTCCTTCTCGTACTCCTCCTGCTCCTTCTCCTCGATCTCCTTCACCTTCTCCATCTCTTCTTTTTCTCCTTCTCCTCCTCCTCTTCGTTCTCCTCATCCTCCTCCTTTTCCTTCTCCTTCTTCCTCTTCCTTTTCTTCTTCTTCTTCTTCTTCTTCTTTCTTCTTTCTTCTTTCTTCTTTCTTCTTCCTTCTTTCTTCCACCTTCCTTTGTCCTTCTTCTTTCTTCTTTATTCTTCCTCTTCTTCTTTTTAATGTTTCTTCACTCTTCCTTCTTCCTTCCTTCTTCTTCTTCTTCCTTCTTCTTCTTCTTCCTTCTTCCTTCACTATAATCCCTAATCCTTAATCTCTAATCCATCCTTAACATTTAATCCCTAATCTTTTAATTCCTAATATTTAATCCTTAATATCTAATCCCTAAAAAGTAATTTCTAATACCTAATCTCTAATCCCTATTTTTTAATCCTTAATCACTAATCCCTAAACCCTAATCCCTAGTTTATAATCCTAATCTTAATCCCTAATCTCTAGTTCTAAATCCTACATACCTAATCTTTAATCTCTAATCCATTATCTTTAATCCCTATTCCTTAACCTCTAATCCCTAATCTTAAATCTCTAATCCCAAATCCTTAATAATTAATTCTTTAAATCTTAATCCCTAAACCGTAATAAAAAATCGTTAATCACTAATCCTTAATCTCTAATACTTACTAGTTATTCCCTAGTTCCTGCCCGTTAATCCCAAACCCTTAATCCCTAATTACTAACACCCAAACCCTAATCTTTAAACCTTAATCCCTAATACTAATCCCTAATCCTTCCCTTCCTAAACTTTAATCAATGTTGTCTTATTCCTAATCCTAATCCTACCTTCCAAAATCCTAATTCCTTAATCCCAAATCCCAATCTTTTTACCTCTAATCCCTCTCTTCTTATTCTTCTTCTACATCTTCTACTTCTTCCTTTTCTTCTTCTACCTCTTCTTATTCTTGTTCCTCACCTTTTTCATCTTCTATCTCCAGTTCTTCCTCACCTTCCTCCTCTACTTCTTCTTCTTCATCTGCTTCTTCCTCTTCTTCTTCTTCTTCTTCTACTTCCACTTTTGCTTCTTCTTCTTCTTCTTCTCCTTCCACTTTTACTTCTTCTTCTTCTTCTTTGTCTTCTTCTTCTTCTTCTTCTTTGTCTTCTTCTTCTTCTTCTTTTTCCTCTTCTTCTTCTTCTTCTTCTTCTTCATTCTCTTCTTCTTCTTCATGTCCTTTTTCTTCTTACTCTTCTTCATCATCTTCTTCTTCTTCTTCTTCTTCTTCCCTTTCTTCTTCTTCTTCTTCCCCTTTTATTTCTTCTTTTTCTTCATCTTCTCCTTCTTCTTCTCCTTCTTCTTCTCCTTCTTCTTCTTCTTCTTTTATATCTTCTACTTCTTCTTCTCCTTCTTCTTCTTCTTCTCCTTCTTCTTATTTTTCTTCTGCTCTTCTTCTTGTTCTGCTTCTTTTTTTCTTCTTCATTTTCCACTTCTTCTACTCCTTTTTTCTCATCATTTTCCTCTTCTTCTTCTTTTTGTTCATCACCTCCTTCTAAATCTTTTTCTTCTTACTCTTCTCCTTCTTATTCTTCTACTTCTACTTCGTCATCTTCTTCTTCTTCTTCTCCTTCTTCCACGTCCTCTTCTTTTTCTTCTTCTTCCTCTTTTTCCTCTTCTTCTTCTTCTTCTTCTTATTCTTCTTGTAATTTAATTTCTTTTTCTTCCTCTTCTTCCTTTTCTTCTTATTCTTCTTCTTCCTCCTCCTCCTCTTCTTCTTCTTCTACTGCTTCCTCTTTTTCTTCTTCTTCTTCTTCCCGCTCTACTTGTTTTTCTTCTTCTTCTTCATCTTCTTCTTCCTCATCTTTGTCTTCTTTTTCTTCTTCTTCCTGTTCCTCTTCTTCTACTCTTTTTTCCACTTCTTCTTCCTCTTCTTCTTCCTCTTCTTTCTCTTCTTCATTCATTTTCTTTTCTTCTTAATCTTCTTCTTCTTCTACTTCTTCTCTTCTTCTTTTTCTTCTTCTTCTTCTTCCTCTTCTTCTTCCTCCTCTTCTTCTTTCTCTTCCTCTACTTTTTCCTCTTCTTCTTCCTATTCTTCTTCTTCTCTGTCCCCTTCATCTTCATCATCATCTTCTTCTTCTTCTTCTTCTTCTTCCTCTTCTCCTTCTTTTTCTTCTTCTTCTTTTTCCTCTTCTTGTTCTTATTCTTCTTCTTCTTTTCTTCTTCATCATCGTCTTTTCCTTTTTTTTCTTCTTCTTCTACTACTTCTTCTCGTTCTTCCTTTACTTCTTTCTTAATCTCGAATCGCTAATCCTTAATATTTAATCCCTAATCTCTAATCCCTAATCCTTAATCTTTATCCTTATACCTTGCTCTCTAATCCCTCCTCCCTAATCCCTAATCCTTAAATCATAATTCCCAAATCCTAATCCCTAATAACTAATCTCTACCCCTGAATCCCTAATCTGTAATACCTAATTGCTAATACTTTATCACTAATGCTTAATCCATAATCCCTCCATCCAAGTTCTTTAATCCATAACACCTAATTCCTAATTAGGTGAAACTTAATCCCAAATTCATAATCTATAATCTCTAATCCTTAAACCCATAATCTTAAATATAATTATTAAATCTCGAATCCTTAATCTCTAATAAATAATCGCTAATCTTTAATCCTTAATCTCTAATCCCTATTCCTTAATCGATAATCTGTAGTAATTAATCCCATAATCCTAATTCCCTAATCATTAATCTCTTCATCGCTAATCCCTTATTCTAAAACATTATTCCTTAATCCTTAATCCATTCTACTTATTCCTTAAGCCCAACTTTTTAATCTCTAATCCTTAATCTTTAAACCTTAACCCCTAACTACTAATCCATAATCCATAATCCCTAATCCTTAATCTTTAATCCCAAGTCCTTAATCCCTAAAATACAATCCTTAATCACTCTTTTCTTAATCCCTAATCCCTAACCCCTAATCCCTAATTTCTAATCCCTAATCCTTCTCTTCATCCTCTTCATCTTCTTCTTCAACTACTTCTTTCTCTTCCTCCTCCTCCATCTTCTTCTCCCTTATTTTCTTCTTCTTCTTCCTCCTCAGCTTCCTCTTCTTCTCCTTCTTCTTCTTCTTTATCTTCCACTTCTTCTTCCTCTACTTCTTCTTCTTCTCTTCTTCTTCCTATACTTCTTCTTCATCTTCTTTTTCCTACTCTTCTTCTTCCTCTTGTCTTCTTCTCCTTCTTTTCTTCTTATTCTTCTTCTTCCTTTTCTTCTTCTTCTTTTTCATCATCATCATCATCATCATCTTCTTCTTCTCCTTCTTCTCCTTGCTCATCTTCTTCCATAATCATTAATACAACTCTAATTTATAATCCTTAATGTCAATTCCTGAGTCCTTAATCCTTATCTATATTCCTTATTCCCTTATTCCAACTTCTTAATCCCTAACCCTTAATCCCAATAACTTAATCCCTAATTACTAATCCACAGTCCCTAATCATGAATCCATAATCCCTAATCCCTCACTCCCTAATCCCAAATACCTAATCCATCTCTTCTTCCTTTTCTTCTTCTACTTCATATTCTTCTTCATCCTCTTCTTCTTCCCCTTCGACTTCTTCTTCCTTATCTTCTTCTTCTTCTTCTTCCTCTTCTTCCACTTCTTCCTCTTCATCATCATCATCTTCTTCTTCCTCCTCTTTTTCTTATTATTATTATTATTATTAATATTATCATTATTTGCCTTCTTCTTCTTCTACTTCTTCAGCTTCTTTTTCCTCCTCTTCATCTTCTTGTTCTTCCTTTTCTACCTGTTCTTCTTCCCCTTGTATTTCTTCTACTACATCTTCTTCTTTTCCTTCTGTTTCTTCTTCTTCTTCTTCTTCTTCTTCTTCTATTTCTTCTTATTCAACATCTTCTTCTTCTTCTTCTTTTCTTCTTCTCTTGTTCATATTCTTCTTCTTCTTCTTCATCATCATCATCATCTTCTTCTTCTTCTTCTTCTTGTTCTTCTTCTTCCTCTTCATCTTCCCCTTCTTCTTCTTCATCATCATCTTCTTCTTCTACTTCCTCATCTTCTTCTCCTTCTTAATCCTACTGTTCTCCTTCTTCTTCATATTTTTCTTCCACCTACTCCTCCTCTTCTCCATCTTCTTCTTCTTCTCCTTCTTCTACTTCTTCATCTTCTCTTTCTTCTTCTTCTTCCTCTTCTCCATCTTCTTCTTCCTCTTATTTTTCTTCTTGTTCTTGTTCTTCTTTTCTTCTTCTTCTTCTTCTTCTTCCTCTTCTTCTTCATCTTCTTCCTCTTCTTTGTATTTTACTTCTACTTCTTCCTCATCTTCCTCTTCTTCTTTTTCTTTTTCTTCTTCTTCTTCTTCTTCTTCTTCTTCTTCTTCTTCCTCTTCTTCTCCTTCTTCTTTCTGCTCTTCTTCTTCTCCTTCTTCTTCTTTCTGCTTTTCTTCTTCCTCTTGTCTTGTTCTTCTCCTTCTTCTTTTCTTTTTCTTCTTCTTCCCTTTCTTTTTCTTCTTAATCTTCTTCTTCTTCTACTTCGTCTTCATCTTCTTCTTATTCTTCTTCTTCTTCATCATCTTCTTCTTCTTCTTCTTCCTCTTTTTCTTCTTCTTCTTCTCCTTCTCTAGATCTTTCTCTTTCTCCTTCTACTTCTACATTTTCTCCTGCTCCTACTCCTCCTTTCCTTCTCTTTCTCCATCTCCTTCACCTTCTTCATCTCCTTGTCCTCTTACTCATATTCCTTCTTCTTCTTCTTCTTCTTCTTCCTTCTTTCTTCTTTCTTCTTTCTAATTTCTTCTTTCTTCTTTCTTCTTCCTTCTTCCTTCTTCTGACATCCTTCCTTCTTCCTTCCTCCTTCTTTCTTCTTTATTCTTCCTCTTGTTCTTGTTGTTGTTCTTCTTCTTGTTCTTGGTTTTTGACTTCTTATCATTTTCTTCTTCTTCTTTCTTTCTCCTTCCTTCTTCCTTCTTCCTTCTTCTTCCTTCTTTCTTCTCCTTAATCCTTAATCTTCTAATCCCCAATCTCTAATCTGTAAACTTTAATCTATAATACCTACTCCCTAATCCCCAATCTATAATTCATAATCCCTAATCATTAATCTCTAATCCTTAATCTATAATCCTTCATCACTAATCTCTAATCCTAAATCCTAATCCCTATCTCTAATCTTAATCTTAATCTCTAGCCTTAAATCCAACATTCTTAATCTCTAATATCTAATTCTTAATACCTAATCTGTAATCCTAAATCACTAATCTCTAATCTATAATCCTTAATAATTAATCGCTTAGTTATTAATTCTTAAAATCTAATCCTTAATCCTTAATCTCTTTATCCCTCATCCTTAATCTCTAATCACTAATCATTAATCCTTAACCTCTATTACTTATTTCGTAATCCTTAGTCCCTGATCCCTAATCTTTAAACCCTAATCCCAAACTGCTAACTTGTAAACCCCTAACCACTAATCCCTAATATCTAATTCATAATCCCCAATAGTTCCCTCCTTAATCTTTAATCCACCCTTAATTATCCCTAATCAATAATCGTTCCTTTCTTAATCCCTAATTCTTAATACCTAATCCTTAATGAGGAAATTCTTCCTCTATTCCTTCTACATCATCATCATCTTCATCTTCTTCATCATCTTTCTCTTCTTCCTTATCTTCCTTTTCTTCCATATCTTCCTCTTCTTCTTTTTCTTCTTCTTCTTTCTCTTCCTCTACTTCTACTTCTTCTTCTTCCACTTTTTCTTCCACTTCTTATTTGCCTTCTTCTTCTTCCTCTTCTTCTTTTTCCTCTTCTTCTTCTTCTTCTTCATCTTCTTCCTTTGCTTCTTTGTCTTCTTCTTGTTCTTCATGTTCTTTTGCTTCTTCTTCTTCTTCTTCTTCTCCTCCTCCTCCTCCTTCTCGTTCTTCTTCTTCCTCTAATTCAATCTCTTCTTCTTCTTCTTCTTCTTCTTCTTCTTCTTCTTCTTCTTTTTCTACTTTTCTTCTTTGTGTACCTCTTCTTCTTCTTTTTAATCTTCCTCTTCTTCTTCTTCTTCTTTTACTTCTCAACCTTCTTCTCCTTCTTCTTCTACTTCTTCTTCTCCTTCTTCTTCTAATTCTTCTTCTTCTTCTTCTTCTTTGTCACCTTCTCTACCTCCTTCTTCTATTTTGTCTTCTTCTTCTTCTTCTTCTTCTTCTTCCTCTTATTCTTATTCTTACTCTTCCTCTTCTTCTTCTTCTTCGTCTTCTTATTTTTATTCTTCTTCCTCTTCTTCATCTACCTCTTCTTTTTCTTTTTCTTCTTCTTCTACTTCTTGCTCTTGTTCTTCTACATCTTCCTCTTCTTCTTCTACTTTTTACTCTTTTTCTTCATCTTCCTCTTCTTCCTATTCTTTGTCTTCTTCTTTTTCTTCATCTTCCACTTCTTCTTCTTGCTCTTTTTCTTACTCTTCTTACTCTTGTTATTCTACCTCTTCTTCTCTTCTTCTTTTTCTTTTTCTTCTTCATCTTCTACTTCTTTTTCTTCCTCTTCTTTTTCTTCTTCTAGTTTTACTTTTTTCTCTTCTTCTTCCTCTTCTTCTACTTCTGCTTCTTTTTCCTCTTCTATCTCTTCTTCTTCTTCTCCTTCTACTTCTTCTTCTTCTTCCCCTTCTATTTCTTCTACTACTTCTTTTCCTTCTTCTTGTTCTTCTTCTTCTTCTACTTCTTCTATTTCTTCTACTTCTTCCTCTTTTTCTTCATCTACATCTTTTTTCTTCTTTTGTTGTTATTCTTCTTCTTCTTCATCATCATCATCATCTTCTTCTTCTTCTTCACCATCATCATCTTCTTCTTCTTCATCATCATCATCTTCTTCTTCTTCTACCTCCTTACCTTCTCCTCCATTTTTATTCCTATTATTCTCCTTCTTCTTCCTCTTCTTCATCATCTTCTTCTTCTTCTGCCTCCTTCTCCTCCTCTTCTTCTCCTTCTTCTACTTCTTGTTCTTCTTCTTCTCCTCCTTCCTCTTCTCCTTCTTCCCTCTCTTTTATGTCTTTTTCTCCTTATTCTTTACTTGCTCTTCTTCTGCATCTTCTTTGTTTTCTTCTTCTTCCTCTTCTTGTTTTTCCACTTTTTCTTCTTCTTATTCTTTTTATTATTATTATTCTTCTTCTTCTTCTCCCTCTTCTTCTTCCTCTTCTTCTACTTCTTCAAGTTCTTCTGCTTCTTCTTCTTCTTCTTCTTCTTCTCCTACTACTTCTTCTCCTTCTTCTTCTTCTTCTTTTTTATTGTATTTCTTTTTTTGTCTTCATCTTCTTCTTTTTCTCCTGCCTCTTCTTCTTCTTCTTCTTCTTCTTCTTCTATTTCTTGTACTTCTTCTTCTTCTTCTTCTCTTTCATGCTTTTCTTCTTCTCCTCTTGTTCTTCTTCTTCTTCTTCTTCATCTACCACTTCTTCTTCCTCTTCTTCTTTTTCCTCTTCATCTTCTTCTTCTTCTTCTTCTTCTTCCTCTACTACATCTTCACCTTCTTCTCCTCCTTCTTCTTCTTACACTTCTTCTTCTTCTTTCTTTTTCATCATCTTCTTCTTCTTCTTCTTCTTCTTCTTCTATTACTTCTTTTACTTCTTCTTCTTCTTCTTCCTCCTCCTCTTCTTCTTCCTCCTCTACTTCTTCTTTTTCTTCTTCTTCTTCTTCTTCTTCTTCTTCCTCTTCTTCCTCTTCTTCCTCTCCTTCTTCTTCCTCTTCTTCTTCTTCTTCTAAAACTTCTTCCTCATCTTCTTCTTTTTCTTCCTTTTCTTCTTGTTCTTGTTCTTCTTCTTCCTCATCTTCTTCCTCTTCCACTTCTTGCTCTTCTTTGACTTCTTCTACTTCTTCTTCTTCTTCTTCTTAATCTTATTCCTTTTCTTCTTCTTCCACTACTTCTAACTCTTCTTTCTCTTCTTCTTCTTCCTCTTCTTCTTCTACCACTTTTTCTTCTACTTTTTCTTCTTCTTCTTCTTCTTCTTCTTCTTCTCCTTGATCTTCTTCCTCTATTTTTTTCTCTTTATTTTCTTCTTCTTCTTCTTCATCCACTTTGCCTTAATTTTTTTCTTCTTATTCTTATTCTTATTCTCATTCTTCTTCTTTTTCTTCTTCATCATCATAATCTTCTTATTATTCTACTACTACTTCTTCTACTGCTTCTTCTTCCTCCTCTTCTTCTTCACTAATCATCAATCCATTCGAAATCCCTAATCAAATACTTAATCCTTAATTTGTAATCCATAATCTCTAATATTTATACCTGTTTCTTATTCCCTTATCCCTACTCCCTAATCCCTCATCTTTAATCTCTAACCTCTAATTACTAATCCATATCTCTAATCCTTAATTCTAAATCTCTAATAACTAATCCTTTTTCCTTAATGTCTAATTCTTACTCCCTAAGCCCTAATACTTAATCAGTGTCTTCTTCCTTTTCTTCTTTTACTTCTTATTCCCCTTCTTCCTCTTCTTCTTCTCCCAATTCTTCTTCTTCTTCTACCTCATCTGCTCCTTTTTCTTCCTCCTCCTCTTCCTCTTCTTTTACTTCTTACTATTCTTCTTCTTCTTCATCTTCTTCCTCTTCTTCTTCTTCTTCTTCTTCCTCTTCTTCTTCATCATCTTCTTCTTCCTCCGCAACATTTCCTCTTCTTCTTCTTCTTCTTCTTCCCCTTCTTCTTCTTCTTCTTCTTCTTCTTTTTATTCTACATCTTCTTCTTCTTCTCTATCTTCTTCTTCTTCCTCCTCCCTATTTTTTCTTCAAGTTCATCTTCTTCTTCTTCTTCAAATTTTCTTCTTCTCTTCTTCTATTTCTTCTTCTACTTCTTCATCATCTTCTTCTTCTTCTTCTTCCTTTTCGTCTTCTTCTTCTTCTTCTTCTTCTTCTTCTTTTTCTTCTACATCTTTTTTCTTCTCTATCTTCCTCTTCTTCCTCCTCCCTTTTTTTTCTTCTAGTTCATCTTCTTCTTCTTCTTCTTCATATTTTCTTCTTCTTTTCTTCTATTTCTTCTTCTATTTCTTCATCATCTTCCTCTTCTTGTTCTTCTTCTTTCTCTTTTTCCTCTTCATCTTCTTCTTCTTCTTCTCCTACTACTACTTCGTCTTCACCTTCTTCTCCTACTTCTTCTTCTTACTCTTCTCCATCTTCTTCTTCTTCTTCTTCTTCCCCTTCATTCTCTTCTTCTTCTTCTTCTTCTTCTTTTTCTTCTTCTTCTTGTTCTTCTTCTTCTACTCCTCCTCTTCCTCCTTGTTCTTCTCCTCTCTTTCTTCTTCCTCTTCTTCTTCTTCTTCTTCTTCTTTAGCTACTTCTTCTTCTTCCTCCTCTTATCCTTCTTCTTCTTCTTCCTCTTAGTCTTCTTTTTCTTCTTCCACTTCTTCTTCTTCTACTTCTTCTTCTTCTTCATCATCTTTTTCTTCTTAAACACCAATCCCTATTCCATAATCCATGATGCCTAATACCTAAACCCTATGTCTTTTCCCTATTCCTTAATTTTTAATCAATAATCCGTACTCTCTAATCTGTAATCCCTAATACCTAATCCCCAATTCCTAAATCCTAATCCCTCATCATTAATCCTTACTACCTAATCCTTAATTAATAATCCTTAATCATAAATACAAGTTGTCATAAACATTAATCCCTAATCTCTAATCAAAAATCTCGTATCCTAAATTGCTAATCTCTGATCTCTAATCTTTAATCCCAAATCCGTAATCCCTAATGCATAATCCCTTATCCTTAATCCTTAATCCTTAGTCGTTAATCCTTAATCCATGATCTTTTTTCCCTAATCCCTTAATCCTTAATCCTTAATCCCTAAGCCTTAATCCTTAATCCATAAACCCTAAACTAATCACTAATCCCAAATCAATAATTCCTAAACTTATACCTTAATCCCTAATCTCTAATCCTTAACCCCAAATTCTTTATCCATCTTTAATCCCTAATCATAAATCCATAACACATAATCTTTAAGCCATACCTCCCAAATTCATAATCTATTTTCTTCTTCTTCTTCTTCTTCTTATGCTTCTTATTCATATTCTTTTACATCTTCTTCTGCTTTTTCTTCTTCTTATTGTTCTTCTTCTTCTACTTCTCCTTTTTCTTCTTTTCTTTCTTCTTCTTCTTCTACTTCTATTTCTTCTTCTTTGTTTTCTTCATCTTGTCCTTCTTCTTCTTGTTCTTGTTCTTCTTTTTTTTCTTCTTCTCCTTGCCCTCCTCCTCCTTCTTGTTCATCTCCTCTCCTTCTTCTTCTTCCTCTTCTTCTTCTTCTTCTTTAGCTTCTTCTTCTTCTTTTTCTTCTTCCTCTTATCCTTCTTCTTCATCCCCTTCCTCATCTTTTTCTTCTTCCACTTCTTCTTCTTCTTCTTCTTCTTCTGCCTCTTCTTTTTCTTCTTCTTAATCTTCAATCCCCAATAAATAATCTCAAATACCTAATCCTTAATCGATAATCCCTCATCCTTCCCTCCCTAATTATTATTCCATTAATCGCTAATCTCTAATCTCCAATCCCTGAACCCTAATCCCAAATCCTTAATCTCTAAATATAAATCCTTAATCCATATGCCAAATCGTTAACCCTTAACTCCTAATCCTCAAACTATAATTTGTAATCCCTAATCCTTAATCCATAATCCTTAATCTCTTATCCTTTATCCGTAATCCATAGCCCTTAATCCCTAATGCCTTATCCTTAAACCTTAATCCATAATCCCTAATCTTTATTACTTAATTTATTAATCTTTAATCCCTTATCTTGAACCTATAATACTTAATCGTTAATCTATAGTTCCAAGTCATTAATCCCTAATCTCTAATCCATAATCCCTAATCCCTGTTCACAAATCCTTAATGCTTGCATCTGTAATCCCTTATATCTCAAATCATTAGTTCTTAATCCTTATTCTCTAATCCCTTGTCCTGAAAACCTATTCTGTTAGCCCTATTCCCAAATCCCTCATCCTTCATCCATTATCTCTAATCCTTTTACCATAACCCTAATTTCTAATTCTTAATCTTTAAACCTTAATTCTTAATCCTTAATCCTTAATTCCTCTTCTTCTTCCTCTTCTTCCCCTTCCTCCTCTTCTTCTCCTTCTTCTTCATCTTCTTTTTCTTCTTCTTCTCCTTCTTGTTCTTGTTCTTGTTCTACTTCTTCTTCTTCTTTAACTTCCTCTTCTTTTCCTTCTTCTTGTTCTTCTTCTTCTTCATCATCATTATCATCATCACCTTCTTCTTCTTCTTCATCTTCATCTTTTTCTTCTTCTTCCTCTTCTTCTACTCCCTCTTCTTCCTTCTCTTCTTTCTTTCTTCTTTTTCCTTCCTCATCATTCTACCTCTTCGTCCTCTTCTACTTTTTCATCCTTTTCATCCACTTCTTCCTCCCCATCTTCGACCACTTCTTCTTCTTCCTATTCTTCTTCTTGATCTTCTTCTTCTGCTGCTTCCTCTTCTTTCTCCTCCTCTTCTTCTTCTTCTTCTTCTTCTTCCTCTTCTTCTTCTTTTTCTTCTTCTTCTTCTTCTTCTTCTTCCTCTTCTTCTTCTTCTCTTCTTCTTCTTCTTCATCTTCTTCCTCTTCTTCTTCTTTTTCTTCTTCTTGTTGTTGTTGTTCTTCTTCTTCTTCTTCTTCCTCCTCCTCCTCCTCGTCTTCCTCCTCCTCCATCATCATCTTCTTCTTCTTCTTCCTTCTTTCTTTTTTCTTCTTTCTTATTTCTTCTTTCTTCCTTCTTCCTTCTTCCTTCCTTCTTTGCTCTTCCTCCCTCCTTGTTCCTTCTTCGTTCTTCCTTTTTCCTTCTTCTTTCTTCTTTCTTCATTCTTCTTTCTTCTTTCTTTTTTCTTTTTTCTTGCTTCATCTTCTTTCTTTCTTCTTCTTTCTTTCTCCTTCTTCTTTTGCTTCTTTCTTCTTCTTCTTCTTCTCCTTCTTCAACTTAATCCTTAATCTTTTATCCCATTCATCTCTAATCCCTAATCTTATTTTTAATCCCTAATCTCTCCCTCTTTAACATTTAATCCATAAGCCCTAATCCCTAATCCTTAATCCCTAAGCCCAAATCTGTAGTCCCTAATTACCAAATCCCAAGGCCCAAATCTTTAATACCATATCTATCCTTATTCCCTTATCCATAATCCCTAATCCCTAAACCCTAATGTCTTATCCCTACTCCTTAATCGCTAATCCATAATCCTTAGTCACTAATCCCTAATCCCTAATACCTAATCCCTAATCTCTAATTTCTAATCCCTAATAATTAATACCTATTCCCTAATTCTTAATGCATAATCCTTAATCATAAATACGTATTCTCATAATCTTTAATCTCTAGACTCTAATCTAAATTCTCATATCTTGAATCGCTAATCTCTGATCTCTAATCTTTAATCCCAAATCCATAATCCCTAATGCATAATCCCTTATCCTTAATCCTTAATCCATAACCATTAATCGTAAATCCATGATCTATATTCCTTAATGCCTTAATCCTTAATCCCAAATCCTTAATCCCTAATTCTTAATCCCTAGACTCTATTACTTAATCCTTATTCTTTAATCATTAATCCCTAAGCACTAGTCCCTAATTTATAAACCTTAAAACAAATAGCTAATCCAAAATAAATAATTCCTAAGCCCTAAACCTTAATCCTTAATCTCTAATACTTGACCTCAAATTCCAAATACATCTTTAATCCCTAATCATGAATCTATAAAACATGTCTTTAAGCCATCCCTCCCCAATTCATAAAAGTTTTTCTTCTTTTTCTACTTCTTATTCTTCTTCTGCTTCTTCTTCTTCTTATTCTTCTTCTTACTCTATTCCCTCTTTTTTCTTCTTTTCTTTCTTCTTCCTCTTCTACTTTTATTTCTTCTTCTTCTTCTTCTTCTTCTTCTCTTTTTCTTCTACTTCTTCTTTTTCTTTTTTTCTTCTTCTTCTTCTTTTTCTTCTTCTTCTTCTTCTTCTTCTTCTTCTTCTCCTTCTTCTTCCTTTTCCACTTCTTCTTCTTCCTCTTTTTTTTCTTCTTCTTGTACTTCTTGTTCTTGTTCTTGTTCTTCTTCTTTTTTTCTTCTTCTTCCTCTTCCTTCTTGTTCTTCTCCTTACCATCTTCTTCTTCCTCTTCTCCTTCTTCTTCTTCTTAAACTTCTTCTTCTTCTTCTTCTTCTTCTTCTACTTCCTCTGATCCTTCTTCTCCTTGTTCTTCTCTTTCTTCTTCTTCTCCCTCTTCTCCTTCTTGTTCTTCATAATACTTAATCCCTATTTCTTAATCCCTACTCCTTAAACCCTCCCTACCTTATCTTTTATCACAAATATTTTATCTGTAATCCCTAATCCATCCTTTCTTAATCTTTAATCCCTAATCCCTAATCTCTAATCCTTTAGCTTAATCCATAATCCTTGATCCTTAACCTCTAATCCTTAATTCATCCTTAATCCCTAATACATAATCCTTAATCTTTAATCCTTAAACCTTTACATAATCCTTAATCCTTAATCTTTAATCCTTAAACCTTGATCCCTAATACCTAGTCACTAATATGTAATACATAATCCCTAATCACAAATCTCTAATCCTTAATATCTAATTCTTAATCCCTAATCACTAACCTCTCATCCTAATCATAATCACTTAATCTTTAATTCCTAATCCTTAATCTCTATTTCATAATCTTGATTCCAAATATCTAATCGTTATTCTCTAATCTTTAATCCATAATCTCTATTCTCTAATTCATAATTCCTAATCCTAAATCCTTAATGCTTTATCCTTAGCATTTAATCCCTTGATTCCTAATCCCTAATTATTAATCTCTTCAGCCCTAATCCTTAACCCTAATCTGTAATCCCTAATCCTTAATCCCAAATTCCTTTTACTTATTACTCAATCCCTACTCTTTAATTCCTAATCCTTAATCCTTAAAACTTAATCCTTAATTTATAATCCTTAATCCTTGACACCTAAACTTATATCCCTCCAACCTTAATCCTTAATCCCCAATCCCTAACCTTTAATCTTTAAACACTTCTTCTTCCTCTTCATTTTCCTTTTCTTCTTCTTCCTCTTTTTCTTCTTCCTCATCTTCTTCTTCTTCCACTTCTTCTTCTTCTACTTCTTCTTCCTCCTCTTCTTCTTTTTCTTCTTCTTCTTCCACTACATCTTCCTCTTCTTCTTTATCTTCTTCTTCTCCTATTGCTTCCTCTTCCTTCTCTTCTTCTTCCCCTTGTTGTTCTTTTTCCCCAATTTCTTGTTTTCTTGTTTTTCTTCTTCCTCTTCCTCTCTCTTCTTCTTATTATTATTATTATTATTATTAATATTATTATTATTTTATTTCTTCAACTTTTCTTCTTCTTATTCTAATTCTTCTTCTTCTCCTCCTTCTCCATCTTCTTCTCCTTCTCCTTATGTTTAGTCTTCTCCTTCTCCTTCTTGTTCTTCATCTCCTTCTCCTCCTCCTTCTCCTTCTTGTTCTCCATCTCCTTCTCCTCCTCCTTCTCCTTCTACTTCTACTTCTTCTTCTTCTTCTTCTTCTTCTACTACTACTACTTCTTTCTTCTTTCTTTTTTCTTTTTTCTTCTTTCTTCAACCTTCTTCCTTCCTCCTTCATTCCTCTTTCTTCTTAATTCTTTCTTCTTTCTTGCATCTTCTTCCTTTCTTCTTTTTTCTTTATTACTCCTCTTCCTCCTCTTCTTCTTCTTCTTCTTCTTCTTCCTATTCTTCCTCTTCATCTTCTACTTCTTTGTCCTTCTTGATCCTTAATCCCTAATCTATAATTCATAATTCATAATCCATAATCCATAATCCATAATCTCTTATCCCTAATCTCTAATTCCTAACCTTTAATCACTAATCCATATTCTCTAATCCCTCATCCCTAATCTCAAATTCTAATCTCGTAATCCTAAATCCCTAGTCACTAATCTCTAATCCCTAATCCCTATTCCTTAATCGATAATCTTTAATTCTAAATCTCTAATCTTTAATAATTAATCTTATAATCCTTAATCCCAAATCTATAATCCTTAATCATTAATCCTTTCATCCTTAATCCCTAATTCTTAATCCTTAATCCTTAATTCCTATCACTTATTCACCAATCCTAACTTCCTAATCTATAATCCTTAATCCCTAAACCCTAATCCCTAATTGCAAATCCCTAATCCCTAATCCTCTGTCCATAACCCTAATGTGTAATACCTAATCCCTGGCTCCCTAATCCTAAATCCCTAATACCTAATCTCTAATACCCAATCCCTCCCTTCCTAGTCTGTAACCTATAATTCCTAATCCCTCCTTTCTTAATTTGTAATCCCTAACCCTTCTCTTCTTGTTTTCCCTTTCTTTTTATTCCTCTTCTTCTTCCTCTTCTTCTTCCTCTTGTTCCTCTTCTTCTTAATATTCTTCTTCTTCTTCTTCTTCAAGTATTTCTTTTTCTTGTTCTTCTTCTTCATTTTCTTCTTCGTCTTCCTCTTCTTCTTCTTCTCCTTCTTCTTCTTCTTCTTCTTCTTCTATTTCTTCTTCTTCTTCTTCTTCTTCTCCTTCTTCTTTTCTTGTTCTTCTGATTCCTCTTCTTCTTCCTCTTGTTCTTCTTCTTCTTCTTCTTCTTCTTCTTCGTCTTCAGCTTCTTCTTCTTCTTCTCCTTCTCTTTATCTTTCTCCTTCCCTTTCTTCATCCCTTTCTCCTTCTCTTACTCATTCTCCATCTACTTGCCCTTCTCCTTCTCCATCTGCTCATCCTTCTCCTTCTCCATCTCCTTCTCCTTGTCCTCTTTCTCCTCCTTCTTCTCCTCATCCTTCTTCTCCTTCTCCTTCTCCTCGTCCTTCTTCGTCTTCATCATCTTCTTTCTTCTTTCTTATATCTTCTTTCTTCTTTCTTCTTTCTTCGTTCTTCTTTCTTCTTTCTTCTTTCTTTTTTCTTCTTCCTTCCTCATTCTTCCATCATCCTTCCTTCTTTCTTCTTCCTTCTGCCTTCCTTCTTCCCTCTTCCTTCTTCCATGTTCTTTCTTCCTTCTTCTGTATTCTTCCTCTTCATCTTCCTCTTCTTTTTCCTACTTTTCTTCTTCTTTCATCCTTCTTTCTTCTTCCTTCTTCTATCTCCTTAATCCCTAATCCCTAATCCATAATCCTTAATCCCTAATCCTTAGTCTATCACTAATCTTAATTTCTTAACCTTTAATCTCTAACCTTTAATTCCTAATCTTTAAACACTAAAATCTAATCCCTAATCCTTAATTCTTAATTCTTAATCCCTAATCCTTAATCACAAATCCATAATCCTTAATCCCTAATCCATAATCCTTAACCTCTAATGCTAATGCTAATCCAATAATCTCTAATCCTTAATCTCTAATCGCTAAACCTAAATCCTACATTCCTAATCACAAATCTCTAATCTTTAATCCTTAATCCCTATTCATTAAAATCCAATCAATAATCATTAATCCGTAATAATTAATCCTCTAACTCTCAATTTGTAATCTCTAATCCCTAATCATTAACCCTTCAATTTAATCCCTTATTCCTAATCTCTAAACCCTAATCTTTAATCTCTAATCTCTTTACTTATTCCTTAATCCCTACTCTCAAATTCATAACACTAAATCCCGTAATCTAAATCCCTAATTACTAACTCCCAAACCTCTAATCCCTAATCCCTAAGCTATCCATCCCTAATCTTCAATCTGTATTCTTCGATACCTTATCACTAATCCTTCATTCCTTAGTCATTAATCCCTATCCTTATCTTCTTATCCTTAATCCCTAACCCATCTCTTTTGACTATTATTTTCTTTTTCTTCCTCTTCTTCTTCATCTTCTTCTTCATCATCATCATCTTCTTCTTCTTCTTCTTCTTTTCTTGTACATTTTATTCCTCTTCTTCTTCTTCTTCTCCTTCTACTTCTTCCTCTTCTTTTGCTACTCTTAGTCTTTCTTCTTCTCATTCTACTTCTTCTTCTCCATCTCCTTCTCCTTCTCTTCTCCTTCTTCTCCTTCTTCTCCTTCTCCTTCTCCTTCTCCCCCTCCTTCTCCTCGTCCTTCTTCTCCTTCTCTAACTTCTACTTGTTTTTCTTCTTCTTTATTTCTTTCTTTCTTCTTTCTTCTATTTTCTTTCTTCTTCCTACTTCCTTCCTCCTTCCATCTTCTTTATTCTTCCTCTTCTTCTTCCTCTTCCTTTTCTTCTTCCTCTTCCTTTTCTTCTTCCACCTCTTCTTCTTCTTCTTTCTTTCTTCCTTCTTCTTTTTTCCTTCTTCATTCCTCCTTCTCCCTAGTCCCAAATCCTTAATCTTTAACCAATAAACACTTATCTCTAATCTTTAATCTTTAAATGGTAATGCAAAATACCTAATCCCTAATTCCTAATTTATAATCCATAATCCCTAATCTTAATCCTTAACCAGTAATCACTAATCCTTAATCCCTAATCCTTAATCTCTAATAATAATCCTAATCCCTAATCTGTAATCTCTAATCCTGAATCGTACATCACTAATCTCTTATCTTTAATCTTTAATCCCTAATCCCTATTCTCTAGTCCTTAATCCCTAATCCTAAGACCCTAATCTCTAATTCCTAGTCCTTAATAATTAATCTCTTAATTCTTAATGCCTAATCTCTAATCCCTAATTATTAATCCCTTAATCCTTAATCCTTAATCCTTAATCTTTAACCCTTAATTAGTAATGCTTAATCCCTAATCCATAACCCCTAATCTCTACTACTTATTCCCTAATCCCTAATCCCTAATCACTAATCCCAAATCCCTAATTTCTAACTCTCAAATCCTTAATCCCTAATCACCAATCTTTAATCTAAAATCCCACCCCTCCTAAATTCTTAATCCATATTCCCAGATACCTAACCCCCAATCTTTCATTCCTTAATCTCTAATCCCTAATCCCTAACCTCTGATCTCTAATCTCTAATCTATCTATTCTTTCTCTTCTTTATCAATGTCCTTTTCTTCTTCTTCTTTCTCATCTTTCTCTACTTCTTGTTCCTCTTCTTCTTCTTCTTCATCTTCCACTTTTTCTTCTTCTTCTTCTTCTTCTTCTTCTTCTTCCTCTTCTTCTTCTTCATCTTCTTCTTCTTCTTCTTCTTCTTCTACTATTACTACTATTACTATGACTTCTTGTTCCCCCTGATCTTCTTTTTCCTTTTCTTCTTCTTCTACTACTTTTCTTTTGTTCTTCTTCTTATTCTTCTTCTTCTTCTTCCTCTTTTTCTTCTTCTAATTCTTCCTCTACTTATTTTTGTTCTTCCTTTTCTTCCTCTTCTTTCATTTTTTTTTCTTCTTCTCCTTCTTCTTGCTCTTCTTCCTCCTCTTTAATTTCTTCTTCTTGTTGTTCTTCTCCTTCTTCTTCTTTTATTCCTTTTCCTTCTTCTACTTCTACTTCTTTGTCTACTACTTATTCTTCTTTCTCTTCTTCTTCTTCTTCTTCTTCAGCTTCTTCTTATTCTTATTATTCTTCTTGTTCTTCTTCTTCTACTACTTCTACCTCCTCTTCTGCTTCTTCTTCTTCCTCTCCTTCTTCCACTTCTTATTCTTCTTATTCTTCCTCTTCTTCCTCTTCTTCTTCTCCTTCTTCTTCTCCTGCTCCTCCATCTTCTTCTGCTTATCCTTCTCCATTACCTTCTCCAACTCCTTCTCCTTCTCCTTCTCCTTCTCCTTGTCCTCCATCTCCTCCTCCTTCTCCTTCTTTTTCTTATTTTTACTTGGATATTTCTTCTTTCTTATTTCTTTTTTCCTTCCTCCTTCCTTCTTTCTTCTTTCTTGCTCGCTTCTTCTTCCTTCTTCCTTCTTCTTTTTCTTTCTTGCTTCTTCTTTCTTCATTCTTCCTTCTTCCTTATTCTTTCGTCTTTCTTCTTTCTTCTTTATTTTTTCTTCTTTCTTGTTCTTTCTTGTTCTTTCCTTTTTCTTCATTCTTTCTTCTTATTTCTTTGTTATTCTTCTTCTTTTTCTTTCTTTTTCTTCTTCTTCTTCTTCTTTTTTTACCCTTCATTTTCTTCTTCTCCTTCTTCTTCTTCTTCTTCTTCTTCTTCCCCTCTTCTTTGTATTCTTCTTCCCCTTCTTCTTCTTTTTTGCCTCTTCTTCTTCCTTCTTCTTTCTTCCTTCTTCTTTTTCCATCTCCTTTTCCTTAATCCATAATCTCTAATCCCTAATGCCTAATCCTTAATCCCTAATCTATCCTTAATCCTTGATCCCTAATTCCAAATCCTAAATCCCTAATCTCTATTCTCTAATCTGTAATCTCTAAACTCTAATCTCGATACCTAATTTCTAATCCTTAATTCTTAGTATATAAACTATAATACCTAATCCTTAATTTGTAGTCCATAATAGCAAATCTCTAATCCCAAATCTTTAATCCTAATCCTAATCCTGGTTGCTTGATCTTTAATCTCTAATTTCTAAACTCTAATATCTAACCCTAAATCCCTAATCACTTCTCTAATTCTTAATACTTAATTCCAAATCCCTAATCCCTAGTCTTTAATCTTTAATTTAAAATGCCTAATATTTAATCTGTCCCTCTTTAGTCACTAATACCTAATCTTGAATCCCAATCCCTCCCTTCTTAATCTTTAATCTGTATTCCTAAATCCCAAATCCCTCTCTCCCTAATCCCCAATCTTTAATCCCTAATGATAATTATAATCGCTTAATCTCGAATCCCTAATTTCTAATTTCTAATCCCCAATTATAAATCCCAATTCCCTAATCACTAATCACTAATCCCTAATCCCTAATCCCTAATCCTTAATTAATAATCCCTTCATCTCTAATCCCTAAGCAATAATCCCTATTACTTATTCCTTAATCCCTAATCCCTAATTACTAATCCATAATCCCTAATTTCTAATCCCTAAACTCTAGTCCCTAATCTTTAATCTCTGACACCTACTCTATAATCCCTCAATCCTTAATCCAAAATTCCTAACCCCTAATCCCTAATCCATCTCTTCTTCCTCTTCCTCTTCTTCTTCCTCTTCTTGTTCCTCTTCTTCTTCTTCTTCCTCCTCCTCTTCTTCTTCTTCCTAATCAACTTCTTTTTTCTCCTCCTCTTCCTCAACTTCTTCTTCTTTTTCTTCTTCTTCTTTTTCCACTTCTTCTTCTTCTTCTCCTTCTTCTTCTACTTTGTTTTCTACTTTTCTTGTTCTTCTTCTTCCTCTCCTTCTTCCTCTTCCTCTTCATCCTCTTAATTTTCTTCTTCTTCGTCTTCTTCTTCTTCTTCTTCTTCTTCTTCTTCTTCTCCTTCTCCATCTTCTTCTCCTCCTCCTTAAACATCTCTTTGTCATTCTCCTTCTCCTTCTCCTTCTTCCTTTCCATCTCCATCTTCTTCTCGTTCTCCTTCTCCTCCTTCTCCATGTCCTCCTCCACTTTCTAATTCTTCTTTCTTTTTTCTTCTTTCTTCTTTGTTCTTCCTACTTCCTTCTTCCTTCATCCTTCTACCTTCCTTCTTCCTTCATCCTTCTTTCTTCCTTCTTATTTCTTCTTTCTTCTTTCTTCTTTCTTCTTTCCTCTTTCTTCTTTATTCTTCCTCTTCTTTGTCCTCTTCTTCTTCTTCTTCTTCTTGCTTTTTTTCTTCCTCCTCTTCATCTTCTTCCTTATTTCTTCTTCCTTCTTCCTTCTTTTTTTTCTTCTTCTTCCTTCTTCCTTTTACCTTTTCCTTAATCCCTAATTTATAATCCTTAATCCTTAATCCTAAATCCCTAATCCATTCTTAATCCCTAAGCCTAAATCCTTAATACTTAATCTTTAGTCCCTAATCTCCAATCTATAAACTCTAATTCCTAATACCTAATTCCTAATCCTTAATCCTTAATCTATAATCCATAATACCTAATCCCTAATTTTTAATCCTAATCTCTAATCCTTAATCACTAATAATTAATCACCAATCCCTAATCTTAACCTTAATCCCAAATATCTAATACCTAATCCTAAATCCCAAATACGTAATACATAATCCCATATCCTAAATCACTAATCTTTAATCTTTAATCCTTATTCACTAATCCCTTCATCCCTAATCTTTAATCCCTAATCCTTAATACCTAATCCCTATTACTTTTTCCCTAATCTCTTCTCCCTAGTCCATAATCCTCAATCTCTAAACCCTAATCCTCAATTACTAATTCGTAAACATTAAGCCATAAACCTTAATCCTTAATTATTAATCCCTTCACCCCTAATCCCTAATCCTTAATCCTTAATACTTAATCAATAATCCTCATTACTTATTCCTTAATCCTTATTACCTTGTCTATAATCCTTAATCTCTAAACCTCAATCCTTAATTTCTAATCCATAATCCCTAATCCCTAATCTCTAATCCTTAATCATTAATCTTTTCATCCCTAAACCTTATTCCCTAATCCATAATACTTAATCCCTAAACCTTAATCCTTAATAGTTAATCCATAATTTCAAATCTCTAGTCTCTTCCTTAATCCCTAATGCATAATACCTAATCTCTCCCTCCCTAATCCCTAATTGCTAATACTTAATCTAGAATCTATAATCCCTAATCCCTTTCCCTCTAATTTGTAAACTATATTCCCAAATCTTTAATCCCTTACTCAATCCCTAGTCATTCATCTCTAGTCCCTAATCCTAATTATAATCACATAATCTCTAATCCCTAATCCCTAATCCCTAATCTCTAATCTCTAAGCCTTAATCTTGAATCCCTAATCACAAATCTCTAATCCTTCATCTCTAATCCCTATTTCCTAATCCATAATCCCTAATCTTAAGTACCTCATCTATAGTCCTTAGTAATTAATCCCTTAAACTTTTGTTTCTAATCCCTAATCATTAATCCCATTAATTAAATTCTTAATCCTTAATCCTTATTACTTATTTCATAATTCAAACTCTATAATCCTTAATCCTTAATCTCTAATCCTTAATCCTTAATCCTTAATTACTAATCAATAATTCCTAATCCCTAAACCCTCATCCTTAATCCTTAATCCCTAAAACCTAATCCATAATAACTCCCTCCGTAATCCTTAATCCTTAATCCATAACCCCAAATCCCTAATTTCTAATCCATATCTTCTTCCTCCTCTTCTTCTTTTTCTTCCACATCTTCTTCTTCTTCTTCTTCTTTCTCTTCTTACTCAAATTCCACTCCTTATTCTTCTTCTTCTTCCTCTCTTCATCTTCTTCTTCATGTTCTTCTTCTATTACTTCTTCTTTCTCTTCTTCTTCCTCCTTTTCTTCTTCTTCTTTTTCTCCTTTGGCTCCTTCTACTTCTCCTCCTCCTTCTCCATGCCCTCCCCTTCTCCATCACCTTCTTCTTCTACTTCTTCTTCTTCTTCTTCATTCTTCTTTCTTCTTTCTCTTATCTTCTTTTTTCTTTCTTCTTCCTTCTTCCTTCTTCTTTCTTCCTTCCACCTTCCTTCTCCCTTCTTTCTTCTTCTTTCAATATTCTTCTTTCTTCTTTCTTCTTTCTTCTTTCTTCCTTCTTCTTCATTATCCTTCCTCTTCTTCTTCCTTTTCTTCTTCTTCTTCTTCTTTCTCTTCTTCTTCTTTTTTCTTCCTTCTTCCTTCTCTTTTTTTTGTGATCCTTAATTATTAATTCCTAATCCTTAATCCCTAATCCAACTGTAATCTCTAATCTCTAAAACTTAACCTCAAGTACCTAATTCATAATCCTTAATTCCTAATCCCTAATCTCTAATTTATAATCCATAATACTAAACCCCTAAGCTCTAATGCTTAATCCCTAATTATTAATCCTAAATCACTAGCCCAAATCCTTAATCCCTATTATCCAATCCCTATTTCTAATCTTAATCCGTTAATCTCTAATCCCCAAGCTCTAATATCAACCCTAAATCATAAATCCATAATAACTAATCTCTAATCCTTAGTCCTTATTCTCTTATCTATAATCTCTAATCCTAAATCTTTAATCTTTAATATATAATCCCTAATAATTAATCCCTTCAACCATATTTCTTAATCCTTAATTATTAATCAATAATCTATATTACTTATTTTGTAATTTCTGCTCTCTAATTTGTAATCTTTAATCCTTAAATCTTAATCCTTAATTGCTAATCCATAATACCTAATCCCTACTCTTTAATCCCTAATCCCTAATGCAAAATACCTAATCTTTCCCTTCCTAATACCTAATCCCTAATCCTTGATACCTAATCTCAAATCACTAATAACTCCCTTCCTAATTCATAATGTATATTCAATAATCATTAACCCCTCCCTCCTTAATCCCAAATCCATACTCCTTAACCTCTAATACTTAATCCTTAATCTCTAATCCATAATCCTACATCCCAAATCCCTAATCAATAATCTCTAACCCTTAATCCTTTATCCTTATTCTCTAATCCATAATCCCTAATCCTAAATCCCTAATCTATAATCTTTAGTAATTAATATCTTAATCCTTAATTTCTAATCTTTAATCCCTAATCCTTAGTAAATTAATCCCTAATCCCTAATCCTTAATCCATAATCATTAATCTTTAATCCTTATTACTTATTCCATAATCTTAACTACTTAATCCATAATTCTTAATCCATAAACCCTAATCTCTAATTGTTAATCTATAATAATCCTTTGTCACTAATCTTTAATCCTTAATCCCTAACACCTAATCCTTAATTCTTCTCTCCTTAATGCTTAATTTCTAACCTCTAATCCCTAATCCTTAATCCATCTCTTCTTCTTCTACTTCTTCATCTTATTCTTCTTTATCCTCCTCTTCTTCCACTTTTTTCTTCATCATCTTCTTCTTCTTCCTCATCTCCTTTTTCTTCATCATTTGTTCCTTATCTTCCTCTTCTTCTTCTCATTGTTCTTCTTCTTCTTCTTCTTCCCTTTCTTCTTCTTATTTTCCTCCTTTTTCTTCTTTTCTTGTTCTTCTTCTTCCTCTACTTCTTCCTCTTCTTCTTCTTCTTCTTCTTCATTTTCTTCTTCTTCTTCTTCTTCTTCCTTTTCTTCATCTTCTTCTTCTATTTCTTTATTTTCTTCTTATCTACCTTCTTCTTCTACTCCTTCTCCTTCTCTCTATCCTTGTCTTTCTCGTTCTCCTTCTCCTTGTCTACTTCCTCCTTCTCCTCATTCTACTTCTCCTTCTCCTTCTCCTTCTCCATCTCCTTCTCCTTCTCCCTTTTCCTCTCTTTCTCCTTCTCCTCCACCTCCACCATGTCCTGGTTTTCCTTCTTCTTCTTCTTCTTCTTTCTTCATTTTTCTTTCTTCTTTCTTCTTTCTTCTTTCTTCTTCCTTCTTCCTTCAACCTTCCACCTTCCACCTTCCTTCTTCCTTCTTCCTTCTTATTTCTTCCTTTTATTTTCTTTCTTGTTTCTTTTTTATTCTTCTCCTTCTCCTTCCTCCTCTTCTTCTTCTTCTTCTTCTTTTTCCTTTTCTTCTTCATACTCATCTTCTTCTTCCTTCTTCATTCTTCCTATTTCCTTCTTCCCTCTTCTTTCTTCCTTCTTCTACTTTCTTCCTTCTTCCTTCTTCCTTCTCTGATTTCCTTAATCAATAATCCCTAACCCTTAATCCTTAATCTGTATTCCATCCTTAAACCCCAAACCCTAATCTTTAATCCTTAATACCTAATTACTAATCCCTAATCTAATCTATAATCCATAATACCTTATCCTCAATCTCTAATCCTTAATCCCTAATCCCAATTTGTTACTCTCTAATCACTGATCCTAATAGTAATCTTTTAATCTCTAGTCCCTAATCCCTAGTCTCTAATACCTAATCTTGAATCCCAAATCCCTAATCACTAATCTCTAATCCCTAATTCCTAATCTATATTCCATAATCTGTAATCCCTAATCCCTTGTCCAAACCCATAATCCTTAATAATTAACCCCTTAATCTTTAATCCATAATCCTAAATCCTTAATCATTAATCCCTTCATCCCTAGTCTCTAGTCCTTAATCCTTAATCCTAATTCCATATTAGTTATTCCTTAATCCCTACTCCCTAATCTATAATCTTTAATCCTTAAACCCTAATCCTTAGTTACTAATCAATAATAATTAATCATTAATCCCTAATCATTAATCCTCAATTATTAATACCTAATACTTAATCTCTCCTTTCCTAATCCCTATTCCCTAATACCAAATCTCAAATCCCCAAACCCTCCCTTCTTAACCCATAATCTGTATTCCAAAATCCATAATCCCTCCCTCCTCAATGCCAAATCCCAAATCCCTAGGCCCTAATTTGAATTATAATTTTTTAATCTTTAATCATGAATCTCAAATCACTTAATTAATAATTCATAATCTTAAATCACTAATCTACAACCTTTAGTAATTAATCTATTAGTCCTTCATCCCTAATCCTTTATTTATAATCATTAGTACCTTCATCACTAATCTTTAATTCCTAATCCCTATTACTTATTCCATAATCCGTACTCCATAATCCATAATTCTTAATTTCTAAACCCTAATCCCTAATTATTAATCCCTAATCTCTAATCTCTAAAACCTAATCCTTAATCCCTAACACCAAATACCTAATCCCAATCTCCTTAATCCCTAAACCCTATACCCAAATCCCTAACCCCTAATCGTTAATCCTTTGTCCATCACTCCTTCTTCTTCTTCATCATCTTCTTCATCTTCTTCCCCTTCTTCTTCTTCTTCCTCTTCTTCCTCTTTTTCTTTTTCTAGTTCCTCATTTTCTTCTTCTTCTTCATCCTCATCTTCCTCCTCTTCTTCTTCTTCTTCTTCCTCTTCTTCTTCTTCTTCTTCATCATTTTCTCCTTCTTCTTTTCTTATTCTTCTTCTTCCTTTTGTTCTTCCCCTTCTTGTTCTTCTTCTTCTTCTACTTCTTCTTCTTCTTCTTTTTCTTCTTCTCCTTCTTCTATTTCTTCTTCTTCTTCATCATCATCTTTTTCTTCTTCTTCTTCTTCTTCTTCTTCTTCTTTTTCTTCTTCTTCTTCTTCTTCTTCTTCTTCTTCTTTTTCTTCTTCTCCTTCTTCTTCTCCTTCTCCTTCTCCTTATCTTTCTCCACCTCCTTCTCTTACTCCTTCTCCATCTCCTTCTCCATCTCCTTCTCCTTCTCCTGCTCGTTGTCCCTATCCTCGTCTTCGTTCTCCTTCTTCTTCTCCTCATTAATCTTCTTTCTTCATTCTTCATTCCTCTTTCTTATTTCTTCGTCCTTCTCCCTTCTTCCTTCCATATTCCATCTTACTTCTTCTTTCTTTCCTTTTTCTTCTTTCTTGTTTCTTCTTTCTTCTTTATTCATCCTCTTCTTCTTCCTTTTCTTCTTCTTCTTCTTCCTTTTCTTCTTCCTCTTGTTCTTCTTCTTCGTTCTTTCGTCTTTCTTCTTCCTTCTTCTTCTTTCTTCTTTCTTCTTCTTCCTTCTTCCTTCTTTCTTCTCTTTATTCCCTAATCTCTAATTCTTAATCTTTAATCCCTAAACCTTAGTTCATCCTTAATCCTTAATACCAAATTCTTAATCTCTAAAGTCTATTCTTTAAACACTAATCTTTAAACCCTAATCCTTAACACTTAATTCTTAATCCTTAATCCTTAATCTTTAATCCTTAATCTCTAATCTTTAATCCTTAACCACTAATCCCTAATCCATAATCCTAATCTCTAATCCATAACCCTAACCTTAATCCCTTAATCTCTAATCCCTAATCTCTAATCTCTAAACCTAATCCTAAATCTCGAATCCCTATTCACTAGTCTCTAACCCCTAATCCATATTCTTGAATCCATAATCCCTAATTCTAAACCTATAATCTTTAATAATCAATTCTTAATCCCTAATCATTAATCTTATCATCTCTAATCCCTTATCCCTAATCCTTAATCCATAATCCCTAATCCTTATTACTTATTCCCTAATGTCAATTACTTAATAAGTAATCCTTAATCCCTAAACCCTAATCTCTAGCTGCTTATCAATAATCGTTGATCCCTAATGCCAAATACCTAATCCCACTCTCCCTAATCCTTAATCAATAATCCCTAATACCTAATCTCTAATCCTCAATCTCTCCTTCCTAAATTCATAATCTGTATTCCCTAATCTCTAATCCCTATTCCCTAATCTTTAATCCCTAATTCCTAATCCTTAATTCTTGATCCTCAATCTCTAATCCATCTTTAATCCTTAATCCCTAATCTCTATTTTTTAATCCATATTCTCTAAACCTTAATCCCTAATACCGTATTCCTAATCCCTAATCTACAATCCGTAATACCTAATCCCTAATATGTAATCCTTAACCCTTAATCCCTAATCCTTAATCACTAGTCCCTAATCCCCAATCCCTATTCTTTAATCCTCAATCCTCATCCTAATCCCTAATCTCTAATATCTAATCTTAATCCCAAATCATTAATAAGTAATCTCTAATCCCTAATCCCTAGTTCTTATTTCCTAATCCATAATCCTCAATCTTAAATCCCTAATCTTTAATAAATAATCTCTCAATCTTTAATCCACAATCCCAAATCATTAACCTAGCATCACTAATCCTTAATCCCTAACCCTTAATCCTTAATCCTTAATCCCTAATCCTTATTACTTACTTTATAATCCCCACTTCCTAATCTATAATCTTTAATCCTTAAACCTCAATCCCTAATCGGTGATCCATAATCTCTAATCTCTAATCTGTAATCTTTAATCCATAATCCCTAATCATTAATGCTTAGTAACAAATCCCTAACACCTAATCCCTAACACTAATCTCGAATATCAAATCCCTCCCTCCCTAACCTATAATCTATATTCCCAAATCCTTAATCCCCCTCCTTAATCTTAAATCTCTAATTCCTAGTCCTTAATCATATTTATAATTACTTAATCTTTAATCCTTAATCCTTAATCTTTAATCCTTAATCTTTAATTCCTAGTCCTACATCTGAAATCCTTAATCAATAATCTCTAATCCTTAACCCCTTATCCTTATTCTTTAATTTGTAATCCCTATTCCTAAACCCTTAATTCATAATCTTTAGGAATTAACCTATAATCTCTAATCTCTAATCACTGATCATTAATCCCTTAATACCTAATCAACAATCTCTAATCCTTAATCCCTATTACATATTCCTCAATCACTACTCCCTAATCGATAATCCTTAATCCCAAAACCTTAATCTCTAATTACTTCTTCTTCTTCTTCAAGTTCTTCTTCTTCCTCTTCTTCCCCTTTCCTTCCCTGTTCTTTTCCTCCTTATTCATCTTTTCTTATTTTTCTTGTTCCTCTTCTTCTTCCTCTTCTTCATCTTATTGTTCTTCTTCTTCCTCTTTTTCCTCTTCTTTTTCATTTCCTATTTCTTCGTCTTTTTCTTCTTCTCCTTCTTCTTCTTCTAATTCTCCTTTCCCTCATCTTTCTCCTTCTCGTTCTCTTTCTTCTCTTCCTTCTCCTTCTCTTTCTTCTTATACATCTCCTTCTCCTTCTCATTCTTCTTCTCCTTCCTCTCCTCCTCCTCCACGTCCTTCTAGTTCTTCTTATTCATCTTCTTCTTCTTCCTTCTTCTTTCTTCCTTCTAATTTCTTCATTCTTTATTCTTCTTCCTTCTTCCTTCTTCCATCCACCTTCCTTCTTCCTTGTTCTTTCTTTCATCTTCTTTTTTCTTTCTTCTTTAATCTTTCTTCTTTATTCTTCCTCTTTGTCTTCCTTTTCTTCTTCTTCTTCTTTTTCCTCTTTTTCCTCTTCTTCCTTTTTTCCTTCTACTTCTTCCTCTTCTTCTTCTTCCACCACTTCTTCTTCATTTTCTTCTTATTAATCATCATCATCTTCTACTACTTCTTCTTCCTCTTCTTTTTCTTTTTTTTCTTCTTCTTCTTCTCTTCTTCTTCTATGTCATCCTATTCTTCTTCTTCTTCTTCTCCTTCTACTCCTTCTCCTACTTCTTCTCATTCTCTTTCCCCTTATCTTTCTCCTTCTCCTTCTCTTTTTTCTCCTCTTTCCCCTTCTCCTTCTTCTTATAAATCTCCTTTTCCTTCTCTTTCTTGCTCTCCTTCTCTTTCCCCTTCCCCTCCTCCTCCTTCTCTTTCTTCTTCTTCTTCTTCTTCCTTCTTCTTTCTTCTTTATACTTTCTTCATTCTTCATTCTTCATTCTTCATTCTTCTTCCTTCTTCTTTCTTCCTTCTTCCCTCCACCTTCCTTCTTCCTTGTTCTTTCTTTCTTCTTCTTTTTTCATTCTTCTTTCGTCTATCTTCTTTATTCTTCCTCTTCATCTTCCTTTTCTTCTTCTTCTTCTTCTTTCTTTTCTTCTTTTTCCTCTTTTTCTTCTTTTTTCCTTCTTTCTTCTTCCTTCTTCATGTTTCTTTCTTCTTCTTCTTCTACCTTTTTCCTTCTTCTTTCTTCCTTCTCCCTATTCTCTAATCCTTAATCCTTAATACCTAATCCTTAATCTTTAATCCATCCTTAATCTCTAAAATCTAAACCTTATTCCCTAATCTCTATTTCTTAGACTCTAATCTCTTATCCCTAAACCCTAATACCTAATTTCTAATCTGTAATCCTTAATCTATAATATATAATCTAGAATCTCTAATCTCTAATATTTAATTCATAGTCCCTAATCCTGAATCACAAACCCCTAATCCCTAAACCATTATCTCTAATCCCTAATCCTAATCCTAATCCCTCAATCGCTAATTCCTAATCTCTAATCTCTAACACCTAATTTTAAATCTTGTATCCCTAATCATGAATCTCTAATTCCTAATCTCTATTCCCTAATCTGTAATTCTTAATCCTAAATCCCTAATCTTCAACGATTAATCCCTTAATCAATAATCCATAATTCTTAATCCCTAATGATTAATCGCTTCATCCCGAACCTCTAATTTGTAATCCCTAATCCTTATTACCTATTCCCTAATGCCTACAGCCTAATCAATAATCTTTAATCCCTACACCCAAATCCTTAATTCCTTTTCCATAATCCCTATTCTCAAATGCTAATACCTAATCGCCCCTCCTTAATCCCTTATCCATACTTTTTAATACCTAACTTTTAATTCTCAATCCTTCCCTCTCAAATCTATAATCTATATTCTCTAATATCTAAACCTCCTCCTTAATTCTTAATCCTTAATCCCTAACCCCTAATCTTTAATCCATCTCCTCTTTCTCATCTTCTTCTTTCTCCTCTTTGTCTTCCTCTTCTTCTTCTTCTTCTTCCTCTTCTTCTTCTTCTTCCTCCTCATTTTCTTCTTCTTCTTCCCCTTCCTCTTCTTCCTCTTCTTCCTCTTCTTCTTCTTCTTCCCTTATTTCATCTTCTTCTTCTTCTACATCTTCTTCTTTCTTTCTTCTTCTTCTTCTTCCTTATCCTCTTCTTCTTCTTCTTCTTCTTCTTCCATTTCTTTTTCTTCTTCCTCGTCTTCTTCTTCTTCTTCTCCTTGTCTTTCTCCTTGTCTTTCTACTTCTCCTTCTCCTTCTCCTTTTCCTTCTCTTACTACTTCTCCATCCCTTTCTCCTTCTCCATCTCCTTCACCTTCTCTTTCTCCTTCTCATTCTTCTTTTCCTCATCCTCCTTCTCTTTCTACTTCTCCTTCTTCTTCGTCTTCTTCCTTTCTTCATTCTCCTTTCTTCTTTCTACTTTTTACTTTCTTCTTTCTCCTTCCTTCTTTCTTCCTTCTTCCTTTCTCTTTCCTTCTTCCTTCTTTCTTTTTTCTTCTTCCTCTTCTTTCTTCTTTATTCTTCCTCTTCTTCTTTCTCATCTTCTTCTTCCTCTTCAACTTCTTCTTCTTTTTCTTCTTCTTCCTCCTCTCCTTTTTCTTATTTCTTTCTTCTTCCTTCTTCCTTCTGTCATCTTCTTTCTTCGTTTTCCTCCCTTCTTCCATCTTCCTTCTCCTTAATCCCTATTACTTACTCCCTAATCCTTACTCCCTAATCTCTAATCCCTAATCCGTAACACCTAAACTGTAATCCCTAATTGCTAACTCCCACATCCCTAATCCCTAAGACCTAATCCGTAAACCCTAATCCGTTAACCCCATCTCCCTAACTTTTAACCCATAATCTTGGATGCCTAATCCTTCTTTCCAAAATCCCTAACCCTTAATCCATAATTCATCTCCACTTCCTCTTCCTTTTCTACATCTTCTTCTTCTTCTTCCTCCTCCTCTTCTTCTTCCTCTTCTACTTCTTGATCTTCTTCTTATTTTTCTTTCTCTTTTTCCTTATTTCACTATTCTTCTTCTTCTTCTTCTACTTCTTCTTCTTTGTCTTCTTCTTCTTCTTCTTCTTCTTCCTATTCTTTTTCTTTCTCTTCCTCTTTTTCTTCTTCTTCTTCGTCATCTTCTTCATCACCTTGCTCATCTTCCTCTTCTTTCTTTTCTTCTTCTTCTTCTTCCTCTTCTTTTTCTTCTTCTACTTCTACTTCTTCTTTTTCTTCTTCTTCTTCCTCTTCTTCGTCCTTTCCTTCTTCTTCTTTTCTAGTTCTACTTCTTCTTCTTCTTCTTCTCCTTCTCCTTCTTCTTCTTCTTCTTCTTCCCCTTCTTCTTCATCTTCTTCTTCTTCAATTTCTCCTTCTTCTTTGTCTTCATCTTTTGTTTCTCCTGCACTTCCTATTCTTCTTCTTCTTCTTCCTCTTCCTCTTCTTCTTTTTCTTATTCATCTTCCTCTTCTTCTTCTTCTTCCTCTTCTTCTTCTTCTTTTACTTCTTCACCTTCTTCTTCTTCTCTTTCATCTTTTTACACTTCTCCTTCTTCTTCTTCTTCTTCTTCCTCCACTTCTTCATCTTCTTCTTTTTGTTTCACTTCTTATTTTTCTTCTTTCTTCTTCTTCTTCTTCTTCTACTACTTCTTCTTCTTCTTCATTCTTCTTCTTCTCCTTCCTCTTCTTCTTCTTCTTCTTCTTCCTCTTCTTCTTTTTCTTTTCCTTCTTCATCTTCTTCTTCATATGTCTCTTCTTCATTTTCTTCCTCTTCTTTTTCTTCTTCTTCTACAACTACTACTAGCACTACTACTACTACTAATTCTTCTTCTTTTTCTTCTTCTTGCACTTCTTCTTCTTCTTCTTCATCATCATCATCAACTTCTTCTTCTTCTTCTTCTTCTTCTTCTTTGCCTTCTTCTTCTTCTTCTTCTTCTTCTTCCCTTCTTCTACTTCATCTTCTTCTTCTTCCACTTCTCCCTCTTCTTCCACTTCTTGTTCTCCCTCTTGTTTTTCTTTATCCTCTTCATCTTCATCTTCACCTTCTTCTTCTTCTTCTTCTTCTCCTTCCCCTTCTTCTTCTTCTTCTCCTTTTTCTTCTTTTTCCACTGCCTCCAATTCTTCTTCTTTTTCTTCTTCTTCTTCTTTTTCTTATTCTTCTTCGTCTTCTTCTTGTTCTTCTTCCTCTTCTTCAGCTTCTTTTCATCCACTTCTTCTTCTTCTTCTTCTTCTTATTTTTCTTCTTCCTCTTCTTCTTCTTCATCTTCCTCCTCCTCTTCCTCTTCGTCTTCTTCTTCTTCCTTTTATTCCCTTCTTCTCCTTCCACGTGTTCCACTTTCTCCACTTCTTATTCTTCTTCTTGTTCTCTATCTTCCTCTTCTACTTGTTCTACTTTTCGTCTTCTTCTACTTCTTTTTTTCCTTCTTCCTTTTCTTTTTCTTCTTCTTCTTATTATTCTTCTTCTTTCTCTTCATGTTCTTCCACTTGTACTTCTCCTTGTTTGTCTTCCTCTCCTTCCTTTCCCTCTTCCTTTTCTTCTTCTCTTTCCTATTCATCTTGTACTTCTTCTTCCTCCTATTCTTCTTCCTCTTCCTCTTCTTCTTGATTTTCTTCTTCTACTTGTTCTAATTATTATTCTTCTTTTTTCTTCTTCCTCTGCTACTTCTTTTTCTTCTTTTATTCTTCTTCTTCTTTTCTTCTTCTTGTTCTTTTTCTTCTTCTTCTTCTTCTTCCACTTCTTCTTCGTCTTTCTATTCTTCTTCCTCTTCTTCTTCTTCCTCTTCTTATTCTTACTGTTATTCATCTTCTTCCCCCTCTTCTTCCATTTCTTCTTCTTCTTCTTCTTCTTCCACTTCTTTTCCTTCTTCCTCGTCTTCTTCTTATTCTTCCTCTTCTTCCTCATCCTCCTCTCATTCTTCTTCTTCTTCTTCGACATTGTCTTTTTCTTCAGCTTCTTCTTCTTTATCTTCTTCTACTTCCTCTTCCTCTTCATATTCTTCTTTTTCTCCCTCTTCTTCGTCTTCATCTTCTTCTTCTACTTCCTCTTCTTCTCGTTCTTCTTCTTCTTCATCATCATCATCTTCGTCTTCTTCTTTCTCTTCTTCCTTTTCCTCCTCTCTTCCAATTCTTCTTCTTGTTCTTCTTCTTCTTGAAGTGTTTCGTGCTAAGGAAGTCCCACAAGAGGGGGGGGGGTGAATTGTGTATTTAAAATTTTATGAATTTCGAAATTAAACTTAAAAACCTTTAAGCAAGAGTAAAGAGAGTTGAACATACAAATTTTTAAGTGGTTCGACTCAAAACCGAGTCTACGTCCACCCCCAACCGGTGTTGGGAAAAGTCCACTAAATGCACCGATTACAAGTGAGGTTTTTCGTATGGTTCACCTCAAACCTACTTGGGATTTTTACTACGGCTAATCCCAAACCTACTTGAGTTTTTACAGGGCTCAACTCAAACCCGGGGCTTTAGCACTACTGCCGGGATGCCCTTGCCCCAAAACGAAAAATACAACGATTGGCAAAAAGAACTTAGAAGAAATCGGAGAAAAGAGGAGGCACACCCAATCGACAAATTAGAGGGATAGAAATTGAGAAATAATTAAAAAACCTCTAATTCCAATAGCCTTCTTGTCGCTTTGCTTTTTGAGCTTGGATGCACCGTTTTTGCTTGAGTGCTCGAATTTTGAGATCTGAAATCATTGGAAAATTTAGCAAAGGTTAAACTGAAAAATACATCAATTTTCCCTATTTATAGAGCTCAAATTTGAGCTCTAAAAACACCCCAACGGCTCCAAAAATTAATTAGCCGTTTGGGCAACGGACGGAAAGCAGCCACCGTCCGATCCAGGCCCAAAAACGAACGACGCAGATTGTTACGCATTTTACCGTTCGGGCTTAATCCAGAGCGTTGGATCCGGGCGCGTAATCGAACGACACGGATTAAATCTCGCGATTACCGTTTACGCGATTTAATCCGGTGCATAGGATCCGGGCGCAAAGATGAACGACACAGATTTTACCTTACGGGATGAATCCTGTGCGTTGGATCCGGGAGGGCTTGATCTGAGCCATTGGAACCCGCGAAGGCTGAAACTGGGATTTTTAGTCCCACATTGCGTATGCGAAAGTGTTGGAGCGCTATATAAGAAATCCACCCTGTTTACATTGCGAGCCTCTTTGGGGTTGGCTCCCCCCTTCCTTGACCAGGACATGATCACCTGGTTCGGGTTGACTTAGCCAAGCATTGTTCATTGACCGTTGACCGCGCTGCAGTTTGACCTAGCCGAGCTCCTCTCGGCGGGCTTTGGGCGAGCTTGGCTTAGCCAGGCACTGTTGATTTGACCGTTGACAAGCGCTAGCCGAGCTCCTCTCGGTGGGCTTGGCTCGCCCTTTTCGTGTCAACCAAATTTTTATTTTTAAATTAAATTTTTTAATTTCTAAAAGACCTGGACAGGCTGTTTTCGCGCCGGGTCGACCCGCCCATTGCTACAGTGCATTTTCCCAAGACTTCAACTGTTTTAGGGTATTTTGACGAATTTTTGTGCCAAAAATTTGAACATAAGTGTATAAAAATAATTTTATATTCTTATAGTATTATAAGTTATCTAAATAGCTATAAAAAGAAATTCATGAAAAACAATTCCAAAATAATATTAAAAAATCAAATACCAATGTCTATATATTTTGTCAAATATGCTTGGCCCAAAAATCAAAATTCAGTATTAAATAACTTTATAATATTTTTAAATGTTAATACTACTAGTGTGCCTCATAATCTCAAAGTTTGGACAATCAAAATCAAGAGAAATAAAAAGAAATTCAATTATAAAAAATCTTGTGCATGTCTCAAATTACCTTGAAGTATGCCATGACCTCAAGGCCCTTAGAGACAATTATTTTAGACATCTAAGATACATGGCTTGATTTAATTAATTATTAAATATTTTTCTTAAAAACAAGCCCAAATAAAATATACACATTTATGCTTGACTCATCAAACACAAGGGTGTAACACTTCTTCTTCTTCTTCTTCTTCTTCTTCTCCTTCTTCTTCATCATCTTTTTCTTTTTCTTCCTCTTCTAGATCTTTTTCTTTTTCTTCTTCTTCTTCTTCTTCCTTTACTTCTCCTTCTTCCTTAACTTCATATTCTAGTTCATCTTCCTCTTCTTCTTCCTCTCCTCCTTCTTCTTCCTCTTCTTCTTCTTCTTCTTCTTCCTCCTCCTCTTATTCTTCTTCTACACTTTTTCTTCTTCTCCTTCCTCTTTCTTTCTTCCTCTTCTTCTTTTACTCCTTCCTTTACATCTTCTGCCTGTTCTCCTTATTCAACTTGTTATTCTTCTTCTTCCACTTCTTCTTCATCATTTTCATCTTCTTCTAACGATTCAACTTCTTCCTCTTCTTCTTCCTCTTCTTCTTCATCTTTTACTTCTTCTTCTTCTTCTTCTTCTTCTTCTTTATCTTTTCTTCTTCCTTTTATTCTTCTTTTCCGTCTTTTTCTTCATCTTCTTCCCCTTCTTTTATTTCTTCTTCTCCTTCTTTTTCCTCTTCTTTTTATTCTGCTTCCCCCCTTCTTATTCTTGTACATCCTCTTCTTCCACTTCTTCCTTTTCCACATCTTTTTCTTCTTCTTCCCCTTCGTGTTCTTCTTGTACATCTTCTTCTTCCTCTTCTTCTTCTACAGCATATTCTTCTATTACCACCTCTCCTTCTCCTTCTTCCTCATCATCTTCATCTTCATTTTCTCTTTTTCCTTATCTTATCCTTATTCTCTTCTTGCTTTTCTCCTTCTTCTTCTTCCCCTTTTTCCTCTTCTAGTTCTTCTTCTTCTTCTTCAACTTTTTATTCAATCGATTCTTCTTCTTCTTCTTTTACATCTTCTTCCCCTTCTTCTTTTTCTTCTTCTTCTTTTACTACTACATCATCATCTTCTTCTTCTTGTTGTTCCTTATCTTCCTTTTCCTCTTCTTTTTTTTCTTCCCCTTCTTCTTCTTCTTGTACTTCTTTTTCTTTCTCTTCTTCTTCCACTTCTTCTTCTTCTTCTTCTTCTTCTACTTCCACTTCTTCTTCTCCTTCCTCATTTTCTTCTTCTTCTTTTCGTCTTCTACCTCATTTTATCATTCTTCTTCTTCTTCTTCTTCATCTTCCTCTTCTCCTTCTTCTTCTTCTTCTTCTTCTTCTTCTTCTTTTTCTCCTTGCTATTCTTCACCTCCTCCTTCTTCTTCTTCATCTTCCTCGTCTTATTCTGCTTCTTCTTCTTCTTCCTCTACATCTTCTTCTACTTCTTCAAATAATTTTTCCTCTTCTTCTTCTTTTTCTTCTTCTTCCTTTTCATGTTCTTCTTCTTTTTTGTTCTTTTTCTTCTTTTTCTTCTTCTTGTTCTTCTTTTTCTTCTTCATCTTTTTCTTCTTATTTTTCTTCTTTTCTTCTTCTTCCTCCTCCTCTTGTTCTTCCTCCTTGCCCTCTTTTTCCTCTTCTTCTTCGTCTACTTGCCCTTCTTCATCTTCCTCTTCTTCATCTTCTTCCCCATCTTCTTCCACTTCTTCTTTTTCTTCTTCTTCTTCCTCCTCTTCCTCTTCTTTTTCTTCCTTATCTTCTTCTTTTTCTTGTTACTCTTCTTCCTTATCTTCCTCTTCTTCTTCTTCTTCTTCTTCTTCTTCTTCTTCTTCTTCCTCTAGTTCTTCTTCATCTTCTTCTTCTCCCTCTCTTTCTTCTTGTTCTTTTTCTCGTTCATTTTCATCTTCTTCTTGCACTTCTTATTCTTCTTACTCTACTTCCTCTTCTTCTTCTTCTTCTCCTTCTTCTTCTTCTTCTACTTCTTTTTCTTCCTTTTCTTCTTCTTCTTCTTCTTTTTCTTCCTTTTCTTCTTCTTCTTCTTCTATGTTTCTTCCTCTTCTTCTAGTCCTTCTTATTCTTCTTCTTCTTCTTCTTCTTGTTCTGCTTCCTCTTCTTCTTTTTCTTCTTCTTCTTCCCCTTCGTCTTCTTTTTCTACTTGTTCTTCCTCTTCTTTGCCTCTACCTCCTTCTTTGACTTCTTCTTCTCTTTCATTTCCTTCTTCTTCTTCTACTTCTTCCACTCTTTTTGCTCCTCCTCCCTCTTCTACTTCTTCTTTTTCTCCTGCTTCTTCTATTTCTAACTTATCTTCTTATTATTATTATTATTATTATTCTTCTTCTACTACTACTACTAATACTTCTTCTTCTTCTTCTTCTTCTTCTTCTTTTTCTTCTCCTAGTTCTTCTTCTTCTTTCCCTTCTTCATATGCTACTTCTTCACCTTCTTCTTCTTCTTGTTCTTCTTACACTTCTCCTTATTCTTATTCTACTTCTTCTTCTTCTTCTTCTACTTCTTCGTTTTCGTCTTCTTTCTGTTCTTCCTCTTCTTTGTCTTCTTCTTCTTCTTCTACTTTCTCTACCTCTTCGCCTTCCTCTTCCTCTTCTTCTTTTCTTGTTCTTCTTCTTCTACTTCATCATCATCTTCCTCTTCTTCCACTTGTTCTTCATCTTCTACTTCTTCTTCTTACTCTTCTTCTTCTTTTTCTTCTTCTTCTTATTTCTCTTCCTCTTCTTCTTCTTCTTTTTCCTCTTCTTCCTCTTCTTCTTCTCTTCCTCTTCTTCTTCTTCCTCTCCTTTTTCTTCATCTTCTTCTTCTTTTTAGTCATCTTCTTCTTCATCATCTTCTTCTTCTTCTTCTTCTTGTTTTTATCTTTCTTCTTCTTCTTCTTGTTTTTATCTTTTTTCTTCTTCTTCTTATTTTTGCTCTTGTTCTTCATTTACTTTTACTTTTTTATCTTCTTCTAATTCTTCTTCTTCTTTGTCTTCTTCATCATCTTCTTCATCTTCTTCTTCTCTTCTTCTCTTCTTCTACTTTTTCTTCTTCTTCTACCACCTCTCCCTCTTCTTCCAATTCTTTTTCTTCCTTTTCTTCTTGTTCTTCTTCTTCAACTTCTTCTTCCTATTCTTCTTCGACTCCTTCTTCATCTCCTCCTTCTTCGACTTTTTCTTCTTCTTCTTTGTCTTCTAGTTATTTTTCTTCCACGTCTTCTTCTTCTTCTTCTTCTTCTTCTTCTTCATCTTCCTCATCTTCCTTTTGTCTTCTTCTTCTTCATCTTCCACTTCTTCTTATTTTTTTTCTTCTTCTTTCTCTTCTTCTTCTCCTTCTTATTCACTTCTTATTCTTCTTCAACTTCTTCTTTATATTGTTTTGCTTCCTCTTCTTTCTCTTCTTCTTCTTTTTCTTCATCTTCTTTTTCTTTTTCCTTTTCTTCTTCCCCTTCTTCTTCTTCTTCATCTTCTTCCTCTTCTTATTCTTCATCATCTTCTTCTTCCTCTTCTTTTTATTCTCCTTCTTCTTCATCTTGCTGTTCTCCTTTTTCTTCTTCTTGTTCTTCTACTTCTTGTTCTTCATCTTCCTCTTATTGTTCTTCTCCCTCTTCTTCATCTTCTCCTTCCTCTTCTTTTTCTTCTTCTTTTTCTTATCCTTCCTCTTCTTCCTCTATTTCTTGTCTTTCTTCCTGTTCTTTTTCTTCTTCTTCTTTTTCTTTTTTGCCTTCTTCTCCTTCAAAATTTTCTTCTTCTTCTTCTTCTTCCTCATCTTCTTCTTCTTTTTCTTTTTATTCTTCTTCCTCTACTTCTTGTTCTTTCTCTTCCTCTTCTTCTTCTTCTTATTCCTCTTCTTCTTCCTCCTCTTCTTCTCCGTCCTCTTTGTCTTCTTCTTTTTCTTCGTGTTCGACTTCTTCTTCTTCTCCTGCTTCCTCATCTTCTTCATCCTCTACTTCCTCTTCCTCCTAATCTTCCTATTGTTTGTGTTCTTCTTCTCCTACCTCTACTTCTTCTTCTTCTACTTCTTCATTCACTTCTTCTACTTCTACAGCTTCCTCTTCTTTCTCTTCATTTCTTGTTTTTCTACTTTATCTTTTAATTGTTCTTCTTCTTCCTCTTCTTCTTCTTCTTCTTCTTCTTCTTCTTCTTCTTCTTCATCTTCCTCCTCCTCCTCTTCTACTTCTTCTTCTTCCTCTTCCTCTTCACCTTCTTCTACATCTTCTTCATCCTCTGTTATCTCTTTTTCCTCATCTTCCCTTTGTTCTTTTTTTCCTTTCTCTTCTTCTTCTTCTTCTTCTTCTTCTGCATCTTATTCTTCTTCTTCTTGTTCTTCTTCTTTGTCGTCATCTTCTTCTTCTACTTCTTTTTCTCTTCCTCTTCTTCCTCAGATTGCTTCTCTCCTTCTTCTTCTTCTTATTCTTCTTCCTCTTCTTCTTCTTCTTATTCTTTTTCTTTGTCCTCTTCTTGTTCATATTCTTCTTATGCTTCTAGCACTTCTTCTTCTTCCTCTTTTTTATTTTCTTCTTGTTCCTCTACTTCCAACTCTTCCTGTTCTTCTTCTTCTACTTCCTCCTCTTCTTCTCCTTCTTCCTCATCTTCTTCTACTTCTTCCACATCTTCCTCTTGTTCTTCTTCTTCTTCTTCTTCTTCTTCCTCTTCTTCTTCTTCTTCTTCTTCCTCTTCTTCTTCTTCTTCTTCCTCATCTTCTTCTTCCTCTTCATTTTTGTTCTTCATCTTCTTCCTTTTCCTCTTCTTCTTCTTCTTCCTCTTCTTCTTCTTCTTCTTCCTCATCTTCTTCTTCCTCTTCATTTTTCTTCTTCATCTTCTTCCTTTTCCTCTTCTTCTTCTTCTTCATCTTCTTCTTGTTCTACATCTTCTTCTTCTTTTTCCTCTTCTACTTCTTTCTTCCTTTCTTCTTTTTCTTCTTCTTCTTCTTCTTTTTCTTCTTCCTCTTCTTCTTCATCTTCTTCAACTTCTTCTTCTCCCTCTTCTTCTTCTTCTACATTTTCTTCTTCTCCTTCTTCTTCTTCTTCATCTTCTTCTTCTTCTTGTTCTTCCTTTTCATCTTCTTCTCCTTCTTTCTTTTCTTCTTCTTCCACTTCTTCTACCACTTCTTTTTCTCCTTCTTCCTCTTCTTCTTCTTCTTCTTCTTATTTTCCACTTCTTCTACTTCTTCTTTCTCTTGTTATCCCTAATGCCTAATCTTTAGTCCATAAACTTTAATATGTAATCCCTAATCTCTAATACCAAATCCTTAATCGCTAATCTTTAAACCCTAATCCTTATTCTCTAATCCCTTATCCTGAATTCTTAATCCAAAATTGCTAAACCCTTAATTCATAATCCCTAAATCCTAATCCTATATCCATAATCCTTAATCCCTAATACTTAATCCTCAATCTTTTAAAACATAATTCTTAATCCCTAATCTCTAATCCTTAATTTGTAATCCCTAATCCCTAATCTGTAATACTTAATCTGTAATCCCTAATTTATTATTCTGAATCCCTAATCCCTAATCCTTAATTTTTAATCCTTAAATCCTAATTCTTAATTCCTAATCCTTACTCCCAAATCCCCATTTCTTAATCTCTAATCCCTAAACCCTAACCTTAATCTTATCCATAATCCCTAATCCTTAATCATTAATCCCTAATCCATAGTCTCAAATCCCTCCTTCCCTAATGCCTGATCCCTAATCCTTAAGACCTAATTCCTTATCCTTAAGACATAACTCATTAATCCATAATCTTTCTTCTTATTTCTTTTCTTCTTCTTTTTCTTCATCTTCTCCTTCCTCTTCATCTACTTCTTCTTCCTCTTCATCTTCTTCCTCTCCTTCTTCTTCTTCTTCTTCTTCTTCTCCGCCTTATTCTTCTTCTCCTTCTACTTCTTCTTCTTCTTCTTCTTCTACTTCTTCTTCTTCTTCTTCTTCTTCTTCTACTTCTTCCTTCTTCCTTCTTTCTTCTTCTTTATTTTTTCTACCATCTTCTTTCTTCCTTCTTCCTTTTTCTTCCTTTTTCTTCTTCTTTCTTCTTCTCCTCCTTTTTCTTACTCTTCTTCCTGTTCTTATTCTATCCCTTATTCTTCTTCTTCTTGGTCTTCCTCTTATTCCATTTCTTCTTCTTTTTTTACTTCCTCTTCTTCAGCCTCTTCATCATCTTCTCTTCTTTTTCATCTTCTTCTTCTTCTTCTTCGTCTATTTTTCTTCTTCTTCTTCCTCTTCCTGTTCTTATTCTTCTGCTTCTTCTGTTTTTTCTTCTTCCTCCTCTTCCTCTTCTTCTTCTTCTTCTTCTTCTTCTTTTCTTCTCTTCTTCTTGTTCTTCCTCTTCTTATTCTTGTTCTTCTTCTTTTGCTTCTTCTTCTTCTTCTACTTCTTCCTACCCCTCTTCTTCTTTTCTTCTTTTTCTTCTTCTACTACTTCTTCTACTTCTTATTCTTCTTCTTCATCTTCTTCTTTGACTTTTTCTTCTTCTTCTTCTTCTTCTTCTTCTTCTTTTTCTACTTCTTCTACTTCATCTTCTTCTTCTTCTTCTTCCTCTCTTCTTTTACTTTTTTGTCTACTTCTTCCTTTTCCTCTTCTTCTTCTTCTCCTTCTATTTCCTCTTGTTCTCCTTCTTCTTCTTCTTCTTCTTTCACTTCTACCTCTTCCTCTATGTCTTCTTCTTCTTCTTCTTTTCTTCTTTTTCATCTTGTTCTTCTTCTTCATCCTCTTTTTCTTCTTCCAATTCTTCTTCTTCTTCTTCTTCTTCTTATTTCTCTTCTTCTTCTTTTATTTCTTCTTCTTCTTCTTCCTATTTCTTTTCTTCTTCTTCTTCTTCTTCCTTATGATCTTCTTCTTTTTCTTTATCTTCTTCCTCTTCTTCTTTATCTTCTTCTTCCATTTCTTCTTCTTGTTCCCATTCTTCTTTGTCTTCTTCTTTTTCTTCCTCTTCTTCATCATCATCTTCCTTCTTCATTCTTCATTCTTCCTTCCATCTTCCTTATTCCTTCTTCTGTCTTATTTCTTCCTTATTCCTTCTTCCTTCACCTTTTCCTTATTATTTCTTCCTTCTTGTTTCTTCCTCCTTCCATCTTCTTTCTTCCATCTTCCTTTCACTTTTTTCTTTCTTCTTTCTTCTACTTTCTACTTCTTCTTCTTTTTCTTCTTTTTCCAATTTATCTACTTCTTCCTCCTCTTCTTCTTCTTCCCATTCTTCTTTCTCTTTTTCTTCTGCTTCATCTTCTTCTTCTTTGTCTTCCTATTCTACTTCCTCTTCTTTTCCTTCTCTTTCATCATTTTCTTTATCTTCTTCTTTCTTCTTTAATGCTTCTACTTTCTTCTTTCTTCTTTCTTCTTCCTTCTTCCTTTTCCATCTTCTAAAATCATTCCTTCCTTCTTCTTCTAACCTCATTCCTTCCTCCTTCATCTTTCTTTCTTCTTTCTTCTTCCTCTTCTTCTTCTTCTTTTTCTTTCCTTCTTTCCTATTTCTTCTTCTTTCTTCTTTCTTCATTTTCTTACTACTTCCTTCTTCCTTCTTCATAATCCTCAATTTTTAAACACTAATTCATCATGACTCTCTAATCCCTAAACTTTAATCCCTAACCTCTAATCTTTAATATCTAATTTCTACTCTAGTCTCTAATACCTTATCTTTGAACCCTAATCCCTAATCATTAATCTCTAATCTATAATCCGTAATTCTTAATCTCTAATCTCTAATCCCTAAACCCTAATCCTTAATCACTGACTCCTAATCCTTAATCCCTAATCTTTAATGCTAATCTTGATCCTTTAACCTCTAATCCCTAATCTCTCATCTCTAATCCCAAATCCAACATCCCTAATCTCTAATCTCTAATCTCTAATTCTTAATTCTATTTCCAAATCCTCAATCTAAAATCCCTAATCCTTAGTAATAAATCCCTTAATTCTTAATTCTTCATTTTTATTCTATAATTATTAATCCCTTTATCTCTAACCCCTAATCTCTTATCCTTAATCCCTAATCCCTGATCCCAATTCTCTTTTACTTTCTCCCAAATCTCTACACCCTAATCAATAATTCTTAATCCATAAACCCTAATCCCTAATTGCTAACTCCCAATTCCTCTTCTTTTCCTTCTTCTACTTCTTCTTCTTCTTCTTCTTCTTCTTCCTGTCTTCTTGTAATTCTTTGCCTTCTTTTTCTTCTTCTTCTTCATTCTAATCTTCTTCTTCTACTTCTTCTTCTTCTTCTGTTTATTCTTCTTCTTCTTCCTTGTCTTTGTCTTCTTCTTCTTAATCTTCTCTTCTTCTTCTTCTTCCTTACCTTCTTCTTCCTTTTTTCTTCTTCTTCTTCTTCTTCTCATTCTTCTTGTTCTTCTACTTTCTCTTAGTCTTCTTCTTCATCATGATCTTCTTCTTCTTCTTCTTCTTCGATATCTTCTTCTCTGACTTCTTCTTGCTCTTCTTCTTCTTCTTCCCCTTCCTCTACCTCTTCTTCTACCTCTTCCTCGTCCTTTTCTTCTTCTTCTTCGTCGTCATTGTCATCTTCTTCTTCTTTATTTTTGTCTTCTTCCTTCTTCCTTCTTCCATCTTCCTTATTCCATGTTCCTTCTTATTTCCTCCTTCTACCTTCTTCCTTTTCCTTATTCCTTCATCCTTCTTGTTTCTTCTTTTTTTCAACTTTATTCTTTCTTTTTCTATCCTATCCTATTTCTTCTTTCTTTTCTCTTCTTCTTTCTACTTCTTCTTCTTCTACTACTACTACAACTTCTTCTTCTTCTTCTTCTTCTTCTCTTCTTCTTCTTCTTCTTCTTCCTTTTCTTTTCCTTCTTCTTGTACTTCTTCTTCTTCATCTCCTTCTTCTTCTTCTTCCTCTCTTCTTCTAATTCTTTATCTTCTTTTTCTTCTTCTTCTTCTTCTTCTTTTTTCTGTTCTTCTTCTTCTTCCTCTTCTTCTGTTTCTTCTTCTTCCTCCTCTTCTTCTTTGTCTTCTTTTTCTTCTGCTTCCCTTCTTCTTCTTCCTCATCTTCTTCTTCTTCTTCCCTATCTTCTTCTTCCTCTTTTTCTCCTTCTTCTTCTTTTTTTTCTTCTTCTTCTTCTTCTTCTTCTACTTCTTCTTCTTCTTCTTCTTTTTCTTTCTCTTTGTCTTCTTCTTCGTCATCACCGTCTTGTTCTTCTTCTTCTTCTCCAACTTCTTCTTCCTCTTCTTCTTCTTCTTCCCCTTCCTCTTCCTCTTCTTCTACCTCTTCCAATTCCTCTTCCTCTTCTTCATCATCATCTTTTCAACTTCTTCCTTCTTCCTTCATCCATCTTCCTTATTCCTTGTTTCTTCTTATTACGTCATTCTTCCTTCTTCCTTTTCCTTATACCTTCTTCCTTCTTGTTTCTTCTCTTTTCAAACTTTATTCTTTCTTCTTCCTTCCTATTTCTTCTTTCTTCTCTCTTCTTCTTTCTACTTCTTCTTCTTTCTCTTTTTCTTCCACTTCCTCTTTTTCTTCTTCTTCTTCTAATTCTTCTTCTTCTTCTTCTTCTTCTTCCTATTCTTGTTCATCTTGTTCTTCTTCTTCTTTTTCTTCTTTTACTTCTTCTTCAACTTCTCCTTCTTCTTTTCTTCTTCTTCTTCTTCTTCTTCTTCCTATTATTCTTCTTCTTCTAGCTCTTCTCCTTCTCCTTCTTCTTCATCATCGTCATCATCATCATCTTCTTCTTTTTCTTCTTTTCATTCTCCTTCTTCTTCTTCCTTTTCTTCTTCTTTTTCCTTTTCTTCTACCTACTTTCTTCTTTCCTCTTTCTTATTTCTACTTTCTTCTTTCTTCTTTCTTCTGCCTTCTTCCTTCTTCCTTCTTCCTATCTCCTTCCTTCTTCCTTATTCCTTCTTCCTTCTTCTTTCTTCTTTACTCTTTCTCTACTTCTTTCTCTTCTTCTTTTTCTTTCTTCCTTCTTTCTTCTTCCTTCTTCCTTCTTCCTTCTTCTTTCTTCCTTCTTCTTCTTCTTCTTTCTTCCTTCTTTCTTTTCCCTAATCCTTAATCATCAATCTTTAATCTAGTAAACCATTAATCCCAAATCTATCATCCCTAAACTTTAATCTCTAATACTTAATCCCTAATCTATAATCCATAATCCCTAATCTCTAATCTCTAATCCCTAATCCCTGATCCTTAATGCGTAATCAATAATCCCTAATCTTTAATCCCTCATCATTAATCTCTAAGCTCTAATACTAATCTTAATCCCTTAATCTCTAATCCCTAATTTTTAACCCTTAATATCTAACTCTAATCTTGAATCTTACATACCTAACCTCTAATCCAAACTATATTTGCTAATCCCTTATCCTTAATCCTAAATCCTTAATCTTTAATACTTAACCCTTATTTATAAATCCTTAAATCTTAATGCCTAATCTTTAATCCCTAATCAATAAGTCCTTCATCCCTAATCTTTAATCTCTAATCCTTAATCTTTAACCCCTAATCCCTAATCCCTAATCCCAAATCTCTTTTACCTACTCCCAAATCTCCACTCCATAATCCCTATTCCATAAACTTGAATCCCTAATTATAACTCGCAAATAACTAATCCCTAATCTTTCCATCCCAATCTTTAATCTTTATTCCCTAACAAATAATCCTTAACCCTTCATTCCTTAATCCCCAATTTATAATCCCTAACCCTTAACACCTAATCCTTAATCCCTATCCCATCTCTTATTCCTCTTCTTCTACTACTTCTTCTTCATCCTCTCACTCTTCTTCTTCTACTACCTCTTCTTCTTTCTTTTCTTCCTCATCATTGCCTTCTTCTTCTTCCACTTCTTCTTCTTCTTCTTCCTTAGCTTCTTCTTCTTCTTCTTCTTCTTCTTTCGCCTCTTCTTCTTCTTCTTCTTCTTCTACCACTCTTCTCCTTCCTCTTCTTTTTCTTCTTCATCTTTTTCCTCTTCTTCTTCTTCTTCCTCTTCCTCTTCCACTAATTGTTATTCTTATTTTTCTTCTTCTTCATCTTCTACTTTTTATTCTTCTTCTCCTTCTTCTTCTTGTTCTTCCTCCTCTTCTCTTTCTTTTTCTTCTTCTTTTTCTTCTTCTCCATCTCCACCTTCTTTTTCTACTTCTTTTTCTTCTTCTATTTCTTCTTCTTCTTCTTCTTCTTCTTCTTCTACTTCCTTTTCTTCTTCTTTTTCTTGTTCTATTCTTCTTGTTCTTGTTGATCTTCCTCTTCTTCTTGTACTTCTTCTTCTTCTTTATCTCCTTCCTGAACTTCTTCCTCTTGGTCTACTTATTCTTTTTCTTCTACATCTTCTTCTTCTTCTTCTTCTTTTGTTTCCTCTTCTTCTTCGTCATCTTCTTCTACTTCTTCTACTTCTACTTCTTCTACTTCTTCTTCTTGTTCTTCACCTTCTTCTTCTCTTCTTCTTTTTCTTCTTGATTCACTTCTTTTTCTTCTTGTTCTTCTTTGGATTCCTCTTCTTCTTTTGCTTCCTCTTCTTTTTCTTCTTCTCCTTCTTCTTCTTCTTCTTCATCTTCTTCCTCTATTTTTTCTTCTCTCTTTTCTAATTTCTTCTTCCTTCTTCTTTCTACCTTCCTCCCTCCTTCATCCTTTTTCCTTCCTCCTTCTTTCTACCTTTCATCTTCATTCTTCTCCCGATTCCTCTTCTTCTTCTACCTCATCATCTTCTTCTTCTTCTTGCTCTTCTTATCTTCCTCGTCTTCCTCCTCTTTTTCTTCCTTTTCTTCTTCTTCTTCTTCTTCTTCTTTCTCTTCTTCTTTGACTTCTTCTTCCCCTCCCTATTCTTAGTACTCTTTTCCTTCTTTTTCTTCTTCTCCTTCTTCTTTTTGTACTTCTTATTCTTCTTCTTCTTCCTTCACTTCTTTCTCTTCTTCCTCCTCTTCTTCATCCACTTCTTCTTCTTCTTAGTCTTCTTCTTCTTGCTCATCTTCTTCTTGTTCTTCCTCTTCTTCCTCATCTATCTCTACTTGTTCTTCTTCTTCATCTTCTTCTTCTTCCTCCTCTTTCTCTTCTTCTTCTTCTTTTCTTCTTCCTCTTCTTCTTCTTCTTCTTCTTCTTCCCTTTCTTCTTCTTCTTCTTCTTCTAATTCTACTTCTTCTTCTTCTTCTTCTTCTTCTTCTACTTCTTCTTCTTCTTCTTCCACTTTTTCCTATTGTTCTTCTTCCTTGTCATCTTTCATTCATTTTTTTTATTTCTTCTTCCTTCTCTCTTCTTTTTTCTTATTTCCTGCTTTCTTCTTCCTTTTTCCTTCTTGCATCTTCCTTCTTCGATCTTCCTTCTTGTTTTGTTCTTTTGCTTCTTCCTTCTTCTTTCATCTTTCCCTTTCGTTTTTCTTCTTTCTTCTTTCTCTTTCTTTTTCTTCTTTCTTCTTCCTTTTTCTTCTTTCTTTTTCTTCCTTCTTATTTCTTCTTCTTTCTTTCTTCTTATTTGTTTCTTCTTCTTTCTTTCATTCTTCTTCTTCTTTTTTCTTCATCATCTTTGACATCTTCTTCGACTTCTTCTTGTTCTTCTTTCTCTTCTCCTTCTTCTTTATCCCAAAACAATAATCCCTAATCCCACTCTCCCTAATCACTAATCCGTGATCTCTAATCCCTCTCTCCCTAATCTCGAATCCCTAATATCTAATCGTTAATCCTTAATGTAAATCCCTAATCCCTAATAACTCATTGGTAATATTTAATCTTTAATCCAACCGTAATCCTTAATTCTTAATCCCTATTCCTTAAATCTTAATTCTTAATCCCTAATCTTTAGTTCTTAATGTTTAATACCTAATCCTAAATCTCTAATTCCTAAACCCCAATCACTAATCTTTAATCCCTAATCCCTAATCCCTAATTCCTATCTCTAATTCGTTATCCTAAATTCCTAATCCAAAATCACTAATCCTTAACCCTTAATTCATAATCCCTAAACCCTAATCCTCCATCTTTAATGTTTAATCCCTAATACTTAATCCTAAATCCTTTAATTCATAATTCTTAAGCCCTTATTCTTAATTTTTAATCCTTAATCCCTAATACTTAATCCATAATCCCTTATCCCTAATCCTTAATGTTTAATCCTTAATCCTAAATCCTTAATTCCTAATCCAAATTTCTTAATCACTAATTCCTAAACCATAACCCTAATCTTATCCAAAATCCCTAATGGTTAATCCCTGATCCTTTATCCCTAATCCATAGTCCCGAATCCATCCTTCCCTAATGCCTAATCCTCAATCCTTAATTCCTAATTCTTAATCCTTAAGTAATCACCCACAAATCCATAATCTATCTTCTTCTTTCTCTTTTTCTTTTTCTTCTTCTTCATCTTCTTCTTCCTCTTCATCTACTACTTCTGCTTCATCATCATCATCATCTTCTTCTTCTTCTTCTTCTTCTTCTTCCGCTTCTTCATCTACTCTTTCTTCTTCTTCTTCGTCTTCTTCTTCTTCTTCTTCCTCTACTTCTTCTTCTTCTTCTTCTTCTCTTTCTTCTTCTTCTTCCACTACTTCATTTTCTACATCTTTGCCTTCTTCTGCTTCTTCTTGTTCGTCATCGCCTTCTTCTTCTTCTTCTTCTTTTCTTCTAATTCTACGACTTCTTCATCATCTTCTTCTTCTTTTTACTCGATTTCCACTTCTCCTTCTTCATCATCTTCTTCTTCTTCATCTTCTTCTTTAAATTCTTCTTCTTCTTCTACTCTTCTTCTTCTTCCTCTTCATCTTCCTCCTCCTCCTCTTCTTCCACTTCTATTTCTTCTACTTCTTCATTCTATCTTCCTTCTTCCTTCATCCTTATTCCTTCATCTATCTTCTTTCTTTCTTCTTCTTCCTTCTTCTTCTTTCATCTTCTTGCTTCTTCTTCTTCTTATTCTTCTTTTTCATCTTCCTCATCATCTTCTTCTTTTTCTTCTTCCTCCACTTCTTCTTCTTCTTGGTTTTCTTCTTCATCCATTTCTTCTTCTTCTTTTTCTTCCTCTTCTTCTTCTTCATTTTCTTCTCCTTCTCTTTTTCTTCTTCTTCATCTTCTACTTCTTCTACTTCTTCTTCTTCATCATCTTCTTCTTCTTCTTTCATCTTCTTACTTCTTCTTCTTCTTATTCTTCTTTTTGATCTTCCTCATCATCTTCTTCTTCCTCTTCTTCCTCCACTTCTTCTTCTTCTTCTTGGTTTTCTACTTCATCCATTTCTTCTTCTTCTTTTTCTTCTTCTTCTTCTTCATTTTCTTCTCCTTCTCTTTTTCTTCTTCTTCATCTTCTACTTCTTCTACTTCTTCTTCTTCATCATCTTCTTCTTCTTCTTCTTCCTCTTCTTCTTCTTATTCTTCTTCTTCTATTACTTCTTCTTCTTCTCCCTCTTCTTCTTCATCTTCTTCTTCTTCTTCTTCTTCTTCTTCTTCCTTTTTTCTTTTCTTCTTGTTCTTCCACTTCTTATTCTTGTCCTTCTTCTTTCGCTTCTTGTTCTTGTTCTAGTTCTTGTTCTTCTTCTTTTTCTGCCTCCTCTTCTTCCTCTTCTTCTTCTTCTTCCTTTTTTCTTTTCTTCTTATTCTTCCTCTTCTTATTCTTGTTCTTCTTCTTTCGCTTCTTGTTCTTGTTCTTCTTCTTCTTCTTCTTCTTTTTCTGCCTCCTCTTCTTCCACTTCTTCTTCTTCTTTTACTTCACTTCTAAGTCTTCTTCTTCTTCTTCTTCTTCCATTTCCTCTTCTTCTTCTTCTTCTTCTTCTTCTTTTACTACTTCTACTTCTTCTTCTTCTTCTTCTTCTCCTTCTTCTTGTTCTTCTACTTCTTCTTATTCATCTTATTCTTCTTCTTCCACTCTTCTTCTGCTTCTTCACCTTTTTCCTCTTCTTATTCTTCTTCTACTGCATTTTCTTCTTCTTCTCCTTCTAATTCTTCTCCTCCTCCTCCTCCTCCTCCTCCTACTTCTTCTTCGTCCTCCTCTTTGTCTACTTCTTCTTCTTCTTCTTCTCTTCTTCTTCATCTTCTTATTCTTCTTCTTCCTCGTTTTCTTCTTCCACTACTTCTTCTTCTTCTTCATCTTATTCCTCTTCTTTTTCTTTTTCTTTCTTATCATCTTATTCTTTTTCTTTATCTTCTTCTTCTTCTTCCATCTCTTCATCTTCTACCCCTTCCTCTACGTCTTCTTTTACCTCTTCATCTTCCTCTTCCTCTTCCTCTTCTACTTCTGTCTTCTTCTTCTTCCTCCTCCTTCCTTCTTCCATCTTCCTTATTCCTTCTTCCTTCTTATATCTTCCTTATTCCTTCTTCCTTCTTCCTTTTCCTTTTTCCTTCTTTCTTCTTCTTCTTTTTATTCCTTCTTCCTTCTAGTTTCTTCCTCACTCCATCTTCTTTCTTCCTTCCTATTTTCTCTTTCTTCTTTTTTCCTTCTACTTTCTACTACTTCTTCTTCTTCTTCTTCCCTAATCAATAATCATTAATCCCTAATCCTTAAACTCTTACACTAATCTTGATCTCCTAATCTCTAATCTCTAATCCCTAATTTGTAATCCTGAATCTTACATCCCTTATCATTCCCCTTCTTCTCTTTCTTCTACTTTTTCCTCATCTTCTTCATCTACTTCACCTTCCTGTTTTTCTTCTTCTTCTTCTTCTTCCTCTTATTCTTCTTCTTCTTCTTCTTCTTCTTTTATGACTTCTTCTTCTTCCTCTTCTTCTTTTTCCTCTTCTTTTTCCTCTTCTTTTCCTTCTCCTTCTTTTTCTTCTTGTTGTTGTTGTTGCTCTTCTTCTTACTCTTTTTCTTCCTCTACAATTTTTCTTCTTCTTCTTCTTCTTCTTCTGCTTCCTCTTCTTCTTTGTCTTCTTCTCCTTCTTGTTCTTGTTCTTGTTCCTTTTTTATTTCTTTTCTTCTTCTTTATCT
>JAIUJO010001392.1:17500-32500 GCA_023846275.1 Vanilla planifolia | reverse complement strand
CTTCTTCTTCTTCTTCTTCTACATATTCATCTTCTTCTTCTACATCTTCATCTTCTTCTTCTTCATCTTCTTCTTCTTCTTCTTCTTCTTCGTCATCATCTTCTTCTTCTTCTTCTTTGTCTTCTTCTTCTTCTATTACTTCTACTTCTTCTTATTTTTCTTCTTCGTCCTCTTCCTTTCTTCTTCATCTTTTTCTTCTTTTTCTTCTTCTTCATCTTCTTCATCTTTGTCTTCTTATTCTTTTACTTCTTCTTCTTCTTCGTGTTTCTCTTCTCCTTCTTCTTCTTATTCTTCTTATTCTTCTTCTTCTCCTTCTATTACTTCTTTTTCTTCTTCTTCTTCTCCTTTTTCTCCTAGTTCTTCTTCTTTGGCTTCCTCTTCTCCTTCTCCTTCTTTTTCTCCTTCTTCTTCTTATTCTTCTTCTTCTTCATCATCATCTTCTTCTTTCTCTCCTTCCTCTTCTTCCTCTCCTTCTTCTTCTTCATCTTGTTCTCTTTTTTCTTCTCCTTCTGCTAGTTCTTCTTTGCCTTCTGCTTCTCCTTCTCCTTCTTCATCTCCTTCTTCTTCTTCTTCTTTCTCTTCATCTACTTCTTCCTCTCCTTCTTCTTCTTCCTCTCCTTCTTCTTTTTCATCTATTTCTCCTTCTTCTTCTTCTTCTTCTTCTTATTCTTTTTCTTCTTCTTCTTCTCCTTCTTCTCTTTCTTCTTCTTCTTCTTCTTCTGCTTCTTCCTCTTCCTCTTCTTCTTCCTCTTCTTCTTCTTCTTCCTCTTCTTCATCAACGTCATCATCATCATCTTCTTCTTTTTCTTCTACATCTTCTTCTACTTCTTCTTCTTCTTCATCTTCTTCCTCTTCTTCCACTTCCTCTTCTTCTTCTGGTACTTCTTTTTCTTCATCTTCTTCTTCTTATTCTCTTTCTTCTTCTTCTTCATCATCTTCTTCTTCTTCACTTTCTTCTTCTTCTTCTTGTTCTTCTTCTTGTTCTTCTTTTTCTTCTTCTTCTGCTTCTTCATCTTCTCCATCTTCTTCTTCATATTCCTGTTCTATTTCTTCTTCTCCTTCTTCGTCTTCTTCTTGCTCTTCTTCTTCTTATTCTACTTCGTATTCTTCTTCTTTTTTTCTTTTCTTTTTATTACTATTACGATTATCATTGTTATTATTATTATTATTATTATTATTATTTTATTACTATTCTTAATTTTTTTCTTTTCTTGTTCTTCTTTTTGTTGTTCTTCTCCTTCTACTCCCAATTTTTATTCTTCTTATTCTTTTTTTTCTTCTTCTTCTTCTTCTTCTTCCACATTTTCTTCTTCTTTTTCTTCTTCTCCTTCTTCTTTTTCTTGATTATTTTCTTCTCCTCCTTCTATTTCGTCTTCTTCCCCTTCTTCTTATTCTTCTCGTTCTTCTCTTTTTTCTTATACTTCATGTTCTTTATAATCACGATCATGCTCCTCTCCTTCTTCTTCTTCTTCTTCTTCTTCGGTTTCTACTTCTTCTGCTTCTTCTACTTCTTCCTCTAACTCTTACTATTATTATTATTATTGTTGTTATTATTATTATTATTATTATTATTATTATTATTATTATTATTATTGTTATACTTTTCCATCATCCTCTCCTTTCTCTTCTGCTACTTCTTCTTCTTTTATTACTTGTTCTTCGTCTTCTTCTCCTTCTTGTTCTTCTTCGTCTTCTTGTTATTGTTGTTCTTCTTCTTATTCTTCTTCTTCTTTTTTTCTTATTCTCCATCTTCTTTTTCTTCTTATTATTATTATTATTATTGTTATTGTTATTAATATTGTTATTGTTATCATTCTTCTTGTTTCTTCTTGTTCTTGTTCTTCTTCTTCATCATCATCATCATCTTCTTCTTCTTCTTCTTGTACTAATGCTTTTCTCCTTCTTGTTCTTTGCCTTTCTCATCTCCTTCCTCTTTTTCATCTTCTGCTCTTTCTTCTTCTTCTCCTTCTTCTTCTTCTTCTTTGCCTTCTTCTACTTCTTGTTCTTCTTCTTCTTCTTCCTCTTCTTCTTCTCCTTCTTCTACTTCTTGTTCTTCTTTTATTTCTTTTTTTTCTTCTTCTTCCGCTTCTTTAAATTATTATTATTATTATTATTATTATTATTATTATTATTATTATTATTATTATTATTATTATCATTCTTCTAGTTTCAGTTCTTCTTGTTCTTGTTATTCTGATTATTAATATTGTTATTATTATTATTATTCTCTTTCTTCTTCTTCTTCTTTCTCTTCTTCCTCTTCTTTTTCTTCTTATTCTTCTTCTTCCTATTTTTACTCTTTTTCTTCTTCTCCTTCCGTTTCTTCTTCTTCTTCTTCTTCTACGTATTCATCTACTCTTCATCTTCATCATCATCTTCTTCTTCTTCTTCTTCTTCTTCTTCTTTTTCTTCTTCTTCTTCAACCTCTCCACCTTCTACTTCTTCCTCCTCTCCATCTTCTTCTTCTTCTTCTTCTTCGTCTTCTTCGTCTTCTTCGTCTTTTTCTTTTTTTTCTTCTTCATCCTCTCCTTCTTCTTCGACTTCTTTTTCTTCTTCTTCTTCTTCTTCCCCCTCTTCTTCCTCTACTTCTTCTTCCTCCTCTTTTTCCTCTGCTTCTTCTTCTTCATCATCTTCTTGTCCTTCTCCTCCTTCTTTTTATTCTTCTTCTTCATCTTCTTCTTCTTCTTCTTCTTCTTCTTCTTCTACGTATTCATCTACTTCTTCATCTTCATCATCATCTTCTTCTTCTTCTTCTTCTTCTTCTTCTTCAACCTCTCCACCTTCTACTTCTTCCTCCTCTCCATCTTCTTCTTCTTCTTCTTCTTCGTCTTCTTCGTCTTCTTCGTCTTTTTCTTTTTTTTCTTCTTCATCCTCTCCTTCTTCTTCTACTTCTTTTTCTTCTTCTTCTTCTTCTTCCCCCTCTTCTTCCTCTACTTCTTCTTCTTCCTCCTCTTTTTCCTCTGCTTCTTCTTCTTCATCATCTTCTTGTCCTTCTCCTCCTCCTTTTTATTCTTCTTCTTCATCTTCTTCTTCTTCTTCTTCTTTTTCTTCTTCCTGTTCTTCTTCTTTTTCTTCCTCATCTTCTTCTACTACTTTTTCTTCTTCTTCTTCTTCCTTTTCTCCTTTGTCTTCTTCTTCCACTTCTTCTTCCTTTTCTTCTTCTTCTTCTTCTTCTTCTTCTTATTCTTCTTCTTCTTCTTCTTCTTTCTCCTCATCTTCTTCTTCTTCTTCTTCATCTTCTTCTTCTTCTTCTACTCCTTTTTCTTCTTTTTCTTCTTCCTCTCCTTCTTCTTCTTCTTCTTCTACTTCTTCTTCTACTTCTTCTTCTTCTTCTACGTCTTCTTCTTCTTCCACTTCTTCTTCTTCTTCTTCTTCTTCTTCTTCTTCTCCTTCTTCTTCTTCATCTTCTTCTTCTTCTTCCTCCTCCTCCTCTTCTTCTTCTTCTTCCTCCTCATCCTCTTCTTCTTCTTCTTCTTTTCTTCTTCTTCTTCTTCTTCTTCTTCTTCAACTTCTACTTCTTCACCTTCGTCATCTTCTTCTTCTTCTTCCTCTTCTTCTTCTTCTTCTGCTTCTTGTTTTCGTTCTCCTTCTTCCTCTTCTTCTTCTTCTTCTTCTTCTTCCTTTTCTTCTTCTTTTTCTTCAACATCTTCTTCTTCTTCATCTTCTTCTTCTACTTCTACTTCTTCACCTTCCCATTCTTCCTCTGCTTCTTCTTCTTCTCCTTCTTCTTCCTCTTGTACTTCTTCTTCAACTTCTTCTTCTTGTTTTTCTCCTTCTTCTTCTTCTTCTTCTTCTTCTTCTTCTCCTTCTTCTTTTTCTTCTTTTTCTTCTTCTTCTTCTTCTTCTTCTTCTTCTTCTTATTCTTCTTCTTCTTCTCAAATCTTCTTCTTCTTCTTCTTCATCTTCTACTTCTTCTTCTCCTCCTCCTCTGTCTCCTCCTCCTTCTTGTTCTTCTACTTCTTCTATTTGTTCTACTTCTTCCTCTTCATCTCCCTCTCCTTCTTCTTTTTCTTCTAACTTTTCTTCTTCTTCTTCTTTTACTTCTACTTGTTCTTCTCCTTTTTCTTCTTCTACTACTAATTATTGTTCTTTTTCTTTTTCTTCTTCTATTTCTCCTTCTTCTTCTTCTACTTATTGTTTTTCTACTTCTTCTTTTTACTATTATTATTATTATTATTTCTATTCTCCTTTTTCTTCTTCTTCTTCTTCGTCATCTTCTTATTCTTCTTCTACTACTACTTCTTCTTCTTCCACTTCATTTTCTTCTTCTTCTTCTGCTTCTTCTTCTTCCTCCTCCTCTTCTTCATCAACAACATCATCATCAACATAATCTTCTTCTTCTTCTTGTTCGTGTTCTTCTACTCCTTTGTCTTCTTCTTCTTCTTCCACTTCTTCTTCTTCTTCTCCTTCTTCTTCATCTTCTTCTTCTTCCTCCTCTTCTTCTTATTCATCTTCTTTTCTTCTTCTTCTTCTTCTTTTTCTTCTTCTTCTTCTTCTTCTTCTTCGTCTTCTTCTTCCCCTTCTTTATCTTCCTCTTCTTCCACTTCCTCTTCTTCTTCTTCTTCTTCTCCTTCTTCTTCTCTTTCTTATTCTTCTTCTTCTTCTTCATTTTCTTCTTCTTCTTCTTCTTTTTCTTCTTCTTCTTCTTTTTCCTATTCTTATTCTTTTTCTTCTTCACCTTCTCCTTCTTCTGCTTGTTCTTCTTCATCTTCTTATTCTACTTTGTATTCATCTTCTCCTTCCTTCTCTTTTTATCATTATAACCATATCATTAATGTTATTATTATTTTTAATACCATTATTATTATTACTATTATTGTTATTATTTTTGTTATTTCTTTTTTTCTTCTTCTTTTTCTTCTTCTTATTCTTCTTTTTCTAGTTCTTTTCCCTCTTCTCCTTCTTCTTCTTTTTCTTCTTCTCCCACTTCTTCTTCTTCTTTTTCTTCTTCTTCTTTTTCTTCTTCTTCTTCTACTTCTTCTTCCCCCTTTTCTTCCACTTTTTCTTCTTCTTCTTCTTCTTCTTCTTCTTCTTCTTCTTCTTTTTCTTCATCTTTTTCATCTCCTCCTCCTTTTTGTTCTCTTTCTTCTCCTTCTACTTCTTGATCTTCATCTTCTTAAATTTCTACTTCTTCTTCTTATTCTTCTCCTTTTTCTTGTTCTTCTTCTCGTTCCTCTTCAAACTCTTATTACTATTATTATTAATATTATAATTATTATTGTTATTATTTTTTTAGTTGTTCTTCTTCTTCTTCTTCTTCTTCTTCTTTTCCATCATGCGATCCTTCCTCTCCTTCTCCTTCTTCTTCTTCCTTTTCTTCTTCTTCCACTTCTTCTCCTTCTTGTTCTTCTTCTTCTTCTTCTTCTTCTTGTTCTTCTCCTTCTTCTTCTTCTTCTTCTTCTTCTTCTTTTTGTTCTTCTTCATCTTCTTTTCTTATTAATTTTTGTTATTATTGATATTATTATTGTTATTATTGTTATTATCACTCTTCTAGTTTCTTCTTCTACTTATTCTTCTTCTTCTTCTTCTTCTTCTTCTACTTCTTCTTCTTTTTATTATTATCATTATTATTTTATTATTATTATTATTACTATTATTATTATTATTATTATTATTATTATTATTATTATTATTATTATACTTCTTCTACTACTACTTTTCTCATTCTTCTTCTTCTTCTCCTTCTCCTTCTTTTTCATATTTTGCTCTTTCTTCTTCTTCTCTTTCTCCTTCTTCTTCTTCTTCTTCTTATTCTTTATCTTCTTCTCCTTCTTGTTCTTCTTCTTCTTCCTCTTCTTCTTCTTCTTCTCTTTCTTCTCTTTCTTCTTCATCTTCTATTTCTTTTTGTTCTTCTTGTTCATCTTCTTTATCTTATTATTAATATTAATAATATTGTTATTATTATTATCATTCTTCTTGTTCTTCTTCTTCTTGTTCATGTTCTTCTTCTTCTTCTTCTTCTTCTTCTTCTTCTTCTTCTTCTTCTTCTTCTTCTTCTTTTTCTTCTTCTACTTCTCCCTCTTCATCTTCATCTTCTTCTTCTATCTCTTCTTCCTCTTCCTTTTTCGTCTTCTTCTTCTTCCTATTTTTATTATTTTTCTTTGTCTGCTTTCCTTTCTTCTTTTCCTTTTTTTTATTCTTCTTATTTTTCTTCTTCTTCCTCTTCTTCATCATCTTTTTCATATTCTTCTTCTTCTACTTCTTCTTCTTCTTTTTCTTCTTCTACTTCTCCTTCATCTTCTTCTTCTTCTACTTCTCCTTCTTGTACATCTTCTTCCTCTACTACTTGGTCTTGTTCAATGTATTATTCTTCTTCTTCTCATTCTTCTTTCTATTCTAGTTCTTCTTCTTCTTCTACCTCTTTTTTTCTTCTTCCTTTTCTTACTCTTCTTCTTCTTCCAATTGTTATTCATTTTCTTCTTATTCTTCCATTTCTTCTTCTCTTTTTTTATGTCATTTTCTTCTTCTTTTTTCCCTTATTATTATTATTGTTATAATCATCATCATTATTATTATTGTTAATATTCTTCTTTGGCTTCTTCTCCTTCTTCTTCTTTTTCTTCTTTCTTCCTCTTCTTCTTCTTCTTCTTCTTTTTCTTCTTCTTCTTTGTCTACGTCTTCCTTTTCATGTTCTTCTTCTTCTTCTTCTTCTTCAACTTCTTCTTCTACTACTTTTACTTCTTCATGTTGTTGTTCTTCTTTTCTCCTTTTTCTTCTTTTTATTCTTCTTCTTTTCTTCTACTATTTGTTCTTCTTATTCATGTTCTTCTTCTTCATATTATTTTGCTTCTTCTTCTTCTACCTCTTTTTAATCTTATTATTATTATAATTATTATTATTATTACTATTATCATTGTTATTATTATTATTATTCTACTTTGTATTCTTCTTCTTCTTCTTCCTCTCTTTCTTCTTCTTCTTTCTCTTCTTCCTATTTTTCTTCTTCTTTCTCTCCTTCTTCTCCTCCTTCTTCTTGTTCTTCTTCTTTGCCATCCTCTTCTCCTTCTTCTTCTTCTTCTTGTCCTCCTTCTTCTTCTTCGTGTTCTTCTTCCACTCCTTATTCTTCTTCTTTTTCTTATTTTTCTTATACATCTTCTTCTTGATGTTGTTCTCCTTTTTCTTCTTCTTCTTCTTCTTCATCTTATTCCTTTCCTTACTCTTTTTCTTCTTCTCATTCTCTTTCTTCTTCTTCATCCTCTTCTTCTCCTTCTTATTCTACTTCTTCTTTTCTTATTACTATAGTTATTGTTATTATTATGATTATTATTACTATTATTATTATTTTTATTTTTATTATTATTCATCTACTTTTTCAATTTCATCTTCTTCTTCTACTTCTTCTTCTTTTCCTTCTTTTTCTTCCTCTTCTTCTTCTCCTTCTTCTTTATCTTCATCTCCTTTTTCTTTGCTTTCTCCTTCTTCTTCTACTTCTTCTTCTTCGGCTTTTTCTTCTTCTTTTCATAAGTTTATTATTATTGATATTGATCTTATAATTATTCTTCTTTTTCCTCCTCTTCTTCTTCTTCTTTTTCTTCTATTTCTTCTTCTTCTTCATCTTGTTCTTCATCATCATTTTCTTCTTCTTCTTCTTCTTCTTCTTCTTCTTCATCTCCTTCTTCCTCTCCCTATTCTTCTTCTCCTCCTCCCTCTTCTTCTTCTTCTTCTTTATTTTCTTCTTCTTTTTCTTCTTCTGCATCCTCTCCTTCTCCTTCTTCTTTTTCTTCTTCTTCTTCTTCTTCTTCTTCCTCTTCTTCTTCTTTTCCTTCCTCTTTCTTCTTTTTCTTCTTCTTCTTATTATCCTCCTCCTCCTCCATCTTATTCCTCTTCTTCATCTTCTCCTTCTTGTTCTTGTTCTTCTTCTTCTTCTTCCTCCCTTTCTTCTTCTTCTCTTCTTCTTCTTCTTCATCACCTTCTTCTTCTTCTTCTTTTTCCTCCCTTGTTCTTCTTTTTCTTCCTCTTCTTCTTCTACTACTACTACTACTTCTTCTTCTTCTTCTTCTTCCTCTTCCCCATCCTCTTCTCCTTCCACTTCTTCTTCCTCTTCTTCTTCTTCTTCTTCTTCATCTACTTCTTCTCCTTCTTCTATTTCTTCTTCTTCTTCTTCCTCTCCTACTTCTTCCTCTTCGTCTACTTCTTCTTCTTCTTAATCCTCTTCTTCTACTTCTTCTACTTCTATTACTTCTTTTTCCACCACTTCTTCTTCTTCTTCTTCTTCTTTCTTCTTTTTCTTCTTCTTCTTTTCTTCTTCTTCTTCTTCTTCTTCTTCTCCTCCTCCTCCTCCTCCTCCTCCTCCTTCTACTTCTTCATCTTCTTCTTCTTCTTCTTCTTCTTGTTCTTCTTCTTCTTCTTCTTCCTCTTTTCTTCTTCTTCTTCTTCTTCTTCTTCTTCTTCTTAGTCTTCTTTTCTTCTTCTTGTTCTTCTTATTATTCATCTTTTTTCTCTTCAACTTCTTTGCCTTCTTCTCCTTCTCCTTCTACTTCTTCTTTTTGTTTTTCTTCTTCTTCTTCTTCTTTTTCATCTTCTTTTTCATCTTCTTCTTCCCCTTCTTCTTCTTCTTCTTCTTCCTCTCCTTCTTCTTCTTCTTCTCTTCTTCTTCTTCTCCTTCCTCTTCTATATCTTCTTCTTCTTCCTCTTCCCCTTCTTCTTGTTCTTCCTCTTCTTATTCTTAATCTTGTTTTTCTTTTTCTTCTTCTTCTTCTTCTTCCTTTTTACTTTTGCTTCTTCTTCTTCTTCTTCTTCCTCATTTTCATCATCATCATCATTATCTTCTTATTCTTCTTCTCATCCTCCTCCTTTGCCTTGTACTTCTTCTTCCTCTTCTTCTACTTCTTCTCTTTCTTCATCTTCCTCTCCTTCTTCTTCTTCTTGTTCTTCTGTTTTTTCTTCTTTTTCTTCTACTTCATCTTGTTCTTCTACTTTTCTTCTTCTTCAACTTATTCTTATTCTTACTCTTTTTCTTCTTCTCCATCTCCTTTTACTTCTTCTTCTTTCTTTTCCTATTATTGTTGTTATTGTTGTTATTATTATTAACAATAATATTATTGTTGTTATTCTTCTTCTTCTTCTTTTTGTTGTTGTTCTTCTTCTTATTCTATTTCTTCTTCTTCTTCTTCTACTTCTTATTCATCAACTTCTTCTTCTTCTTCTTCTTCTTCTTCTTATTCTTATTCTTCTTCTTCTTCCTCTTCTTCTTCTTCCTCTTCTTCTTCTTCTACTTCTTCTTCTTCTTCTTCTTTTCCTTCTTCCTCTTCGTCATAATCATCACCTTCTTCATCTAGTTCTTCTCCTTCTTCTTTGCCTTCTACTTCTTCTTCTTCTTCTTCTTTTTCTTCTTCCTCCTCCTCCTCTTCTTCTACTACTTCTAATTCATCATCATCATCTTCTTCTTCTTCTTTTTCTTCTTCTTCTTCTTCTTCTTCTATATCTTAATCTTTTCTTTCTACTTCTTCCTTTGCTTTTCTTTTTTTTCTTCTTCTTCTACTTCTTCTACTTCTTCTTCTTCTTCTTCATATTCTTGTTCTTTTTCTTTTTCCAGTTCTTCTTCCTCTTATTCTTCTTCTCCCTCTTTTCATTCTACTTCTTCTTCTTCTTCTTCATCTTCTTCGTCTTTTTCTTCATCTTTTTCTTCTGATCCTCCTCATTATTCATCTTCTTATTATTATTATTATTATTATTTTCTCTTATTTCTTCTTCTTCTTCTTTTTCTTTTTCATCTTCCTCTCTTTCCTCATCTTCTCCTTCTTGTTCTTCAACTTCTCTTTCTTCTTCTTCTTCTTCTACTACTACTTATTATTATTATTGTTATTGTTATTGTTTTTATTATTATTATTCATATTCTTATTCTTTTTCTTTTTCTTCTCCTTTTTCTTCTTCTTCTTCTTCTTCTTCTTCTTCTTTTCTTCTTCTTCTTCTTCTTCTTCTTCTTGTTCTTTTTCTTCTTAATCTTCTTCTTCTTCATCTTTTGCTCTTACTTCTTCTTCCCCTACTTCTTTTTCTTCTTCTTCTTCTTCATCCTCTTCTTTTTCTTGTTCCTCTTCTTCTTTTACTTCTCTTTCTTCTTCTCCTTCTTCTTCTTCTTCTTCGTTATCTTCTTCTTCTTCTTCTTCTTCTTCTTCTTCTTCTTCATCTTCGTCTTCTTCTCATTCTCCTTCTTGTTGTCCTTCTTCTTTTTCTTCTTCTCATTATTCTTCTCCTTTTACTTCTTCTTCTTCCTGTTCTTCCCCCTTTACTTCTTCTTTTTCTTCTACTACTTCTTCTTCTTCTTCTTCTTCTTTTTCATCTTTTTCGTCTCCTTCTCCTTCTTCTTCTTCTTCTTCTTCATTTTCTACTTCTTCTTGTTCTCATTTTTCTTGTTCTTCTTCTTGTTCTTCTTCAACCTCTTATTATTTTTATTATTATTATTATTATTATTATTATTATTATTATTATTGTTCTTCTTATTTTCCATCTTCCTCTCTTTCCTCTTCTCCTCTTCTTCTTCTTTTTGTTCTCTTCTTCATCTTCTTCTCCTTCTTGTTCTTCTTCTTCTTGTTCTTGTTCTTCTCCTTCTTCTTCTTCTTCTACCACTTCTTTTCGTTCTTCTTCTTCACCTTCTTCTCTTATTATATTTGTTAATATTAATATTATTATTATTATTATTATAATTATTATTTTTGTTATTATTATTATCACTCTTCTCGTTTCTTCTTCTTGTTCTAGTTCTTCTTCTTCTTCTACTTCTTATTATTATTATTATTATCATTATTATTTTTATTATTGTTAATATTACTACTATTATTATTATTATTATACTTCTTCTACTACTACTTTTCTCCTTCTTCTTCTTCTTCTACTTCTTCTTGTTCTTCGTCTTCTTCTCCTTCTTGTTCTTCTTTTTCTTCTTCCTCTTCTTTTTCTTCTCCTCCTTCTTCTATTTGTTCTTCTTCTATTCCTTTTTGTTCCACTTGTTCATCATCTTTATCTTATTATTATCATTATTAATATTATTATTATTACCATTCTTCTTGTTCTTCTTCTTGTTGATGTTCTTCTTCTTCTTATTGATGTTCTTCTTCATCTTCATCTTCTATTTCTTCTTCCTCTTCCTTTTTTTTTTTTCTTCCTCTTCCTATTTTAATCTTTTTCTTCGTTTGCTTCCCTTTCTTGTTCTCCTTCTTTTTCTTCTTATTCTTCTTTTTTTTCTTCTTCTTCTTCCGCTTCTTCATCATCTTCTTCATATTCTTCTTCTTTTACTACTACTACTACTTCTTCTTCTTCTTCTTCTTCTTCTTCTTCTTCCTCTTCCTCTTCTTCATCATCATCTTCTTCTTCTTCTTCTTCTTCATCCTCCTCTTCTTCATATTCTTCTTCTTCTACCTCTTTTTCTTCCTCTTCTTTGTCTTCTTCTTCTTCTTCTTCTTCATCTTCTTCTTCTTCTTCATCTTCTTCTTCTCTTTCTTCTTCTTCTTCTTCTTCTTCTTCTTCTTCTTACTCTTCTTCTTCATCATCTTCTTCTTCCTCTGCTACTTCTTCCTCTTCTTCTTCTTCTTCTTCTTCTTACTATTCTTATTCTTTTTCTTCTTCTCCTTCTCTTTCTTATTCTTGTTCTGCTTCTTCTTCTTATTCTACTTCGTGTTCTTCTTCATCTTTGTTTTCTTATTATTATTATTATTCGTATTATTATTGTTATTGTTACTACTATTCTTCTTTGTCATCTTCTTCTACTTCTTTTTTGAGTTCTTGAGTTCTTCTCCGTCTATCCCTACTTCTCCCTCTTTTTCTTCTTCTTTTTTATCTTCTTCTTCTTGTTTTCTTCATATTTTTCTACCCCTCCTCCATTTTTTTTCTTCTTCTTCTACTTATTTTTCATTTTCTTCTCGTTCCTTTTCTTCTCCTTCTTCTTCTTCTTCTTCTTCTTCTTCTTCTTCCTCTTCTCCATCTTCTTCTTCTTCTTCATCTGTCTTTTTATTCTTCTTCTTCGTCTTCTTTTTCTTGTAATTACTATTGTTATTATAATTATTTATTATTATTATTGTTATTATTATTATTATTATTATTATTATTATTATTGTTATTATTATTATTGCTATTATCATTATTATTATTATCATTCTTCTTGTTCTTATTCTTGTTGTTCTTCTTCTTCTACTACTTATTAATGTCATTGTTAATATTAATATTATTAATATTATTATAATAATAATTATTATTATTATTCTTTTTCTTCTTCTTCTTCTTCTTCTTCTTCTTCGCCTTCTCCTTTTTTTTCCTTCTTGTTCGCTTTCTTCTTCTTCTTCTTCTTCTTCTTCTTTTTATTCTTCTTCTTCTTCTATTTGTTATTCTTTCTCTTCTCCTTCTTCTTCTTCTTCTTCTTCTTTGACTTTGTCTTCTTCTCATTCTTCTTCTTCTTCTTCTTCTTCTTCTTCTTCTTCTTCCACTTTTGCTTCTTCTTCTTCTTCTTCTTCTTTTTCTGCTTCTTTTGGTTCTTCTTCTTCATCTTCTTATTTTTATTGTTATTATTATTATTATTATTATTATTATTATTATTATTATTATTATTATTATTATTATTGTCATTCTTTTTGTTCTTTTTCTTATTCTTCTTCTACTTCTTCTTCTTCTTTCTCTTCTACTTCTTCTTATTATTATTATTAATATTATTATTATTGTTATTATTATATTATTATTATTATTATTCACCTTCTTCTTTTTCACCTTCTTCTTCTTCTTCTTCTCCTCTTACTCCTTCTTCTTCTTCTTCTACATTTTCTGGTTCTTCTTCATCTTCTTTTTCTACTTTTTATTATTACCATTATTATTATTATTATTTTTATTATTATTCGTCTACTTCTTCTTGTCCTTCTTCTTCTTCTTCTTATTCTTCTTTTTCTCATTTGTCTTCTTCTTCTCCTTCTTCTTCTTCTTCTTCTTATTCTTCTACTTCTTCGTCTTCACTTCTTCATCTTCTTCCTCTTCTTCATCATCATCATTTCTCCTCCTTTTTCTTCATCTTTTTTTTCTTCATCTTCCTCTCCTTCTTCTTCATCTTCATCTTCTATTTCATTTTCTTCATCTTCTTCTACTTCTTCTTTTTATTCTTCTTCTTCGTCTCCGTCTTCTCTTTCTTCATCTTCTTCTTCTTCTTCTTCTTTTACTTCTTCTTCTTCTTCTTCTTCTCCTTCTTCCACTTCTTCTACTTCTTCATCATCTTCTACTTCTTCTTCCACTTCTTTGTCTTCTTCTTCGTCTTGTTTTTCTTCATCTTTTTATTCGTCTTCGTCTTCTTCTTCGTCTTTTTCTTCTTCTTCCTCTACATCCTCTTTTTCTTTCTCTTCTTCATCTTCCTTTGCTTTCACTTCTTCGTCCACTTATTCTTTTTCTTCTTCTTCTCATCTCTTCTTCTTCTTCTTCTTCTTCATCTCTTCTTCTTCTTCTTCTACTACTTCTTCTTCTTCCTCTTTTCTTCTTCATCTTCTTCCTCTTGTTCTTCTTCTTCTTCTTCTCCTTCTTCATATTCTTCTTCTTTTTCTTCCTCTTCTTCTTCCTCTTTTTCTTCTTGGTCTTTTTGTTGTTCTTGTTGTTCTTCTTCTTCTTCTTCTTCATCTTCTACTTCATCTTGTTCTTGTACTTTTTCTTTTTCTCCTTTTTCTTCTTCTTCTTCTTCTTCTTCTTCTGCTTCTTCTTCTTCTTCTTTTGTTCATCATCATCATCATCATCATCATCATCATCATCACCATCTTCTTCTTCTTCTTCTTCTTCTTCTTCTTCTTCATCATCTACTTCTTCTTCTTCTTCTTCTTTTTCTTCATCATCATTAACTTCTTCTTTTTCTTCTCCTTCTATTTCTTCTTTTTCATTTTCTTCTTCTTCTTCTTCATCTTGTTGTTGTTCTTCTTCTTGTGCGGCTTCTTACTCTCCTTCTTCTCTTCCTCCTCCATTTCTTCTTCTTCTTCTTCTTCTTCCACTTTTTCTTCTTCTTCTTCTTCTTCTTCCACTTCTTCTCTTCTTCTTCTTCTTCGTCATCATAATCATCATCATCTTCTTCTTCTTCTTCTTCTTCTTCTTTTTCCTCTTCTTCTTCTTCTTCCACTTCTTCATCTTCTTATTCTTCTTGTTCTTGTTCTTCTTCTTCTTCTACTTCCTTTACTTCTTATTCTTGTTCTATTTCCTCTTGTTTTTCTTCATTTTTCTTCTTCTTCTTCTTCTTCTTCTTCTTCTTCTTCTTCTTTTCTTCTTCTTCTTCTTTTTCTTCTTCTTCTTCAACTTCTTAATCATTTTTCTCTTCATCTTCCTCTCCTTCTTCTTCTTCATCTTCTTCTTCTTCTTCGTCTTCTTCTTATTCTTCTTCTTCTCTTGTTCTTCTTGTTCTTCTTCTTCTACTACTACTACTACTTTTCACACTTCTTCTTCTTCTTCTTCTTTTTTGCCTTCTCTTTCTACATCTTATTCTTCTTCTTTTTTATCTTGCTTTTAATATTATTATTTTTATTGTTATTAATATTATTATTATTTAATTTTTTTATTATTATTATTTTTATACTTATCCTTCTTCTTCTTCTTCTTCTTCTCTTCTTCTTCTTCTTCTTTTTCTTCATCTTCCTACTCTTTTTTTCTTTTTCTTGTTCTTCTTTTCATCTTCTTCTTCTTCTGTTCTATTTTTCTTCTTCATCTTCTTCTTCTTGTTCTTCTTCTTCTATTTCTTCCTCTTCTTCTTCTTCTTCTACTTCTTCTTCTTCATCTTCCCCTTCTTCTTCTTGTCCTTCATCATCATCATCATCTTCTTCGTCTTCTAATAATTCTTTTTTTCTTCATCTACTTCTTTTTCTTCTTCTTCTACTTCTTGTTCTACTACTTCTTCAATTTGTTCTTCTTCTTCTTCTTCGTTGTGTTCTCCTTCTTCTTCCCCTTAATCTCCTTCTTCTTTTTCTTCTTCTTCTTCTTCTTCCACTTCTGCTTCATCTTCTCCTAATTCTCCTTCTTCTTCTTCATCTTTCTCTTCATCTTCTTCTTCTTATTATTCTT
>JAIUJO010001205.1:120000-122500 GCA_023846275.1 Vanilla planifolia | reverse complement strand
TATTATTATTATTCTTCTTCTACTTCCTCTACTTCTTCAACTTCTTTTTCTTCTTCCTCTTCTTCTTATTTTCTTCTTCCTATTCGTCTTCCTCTTCTTCCTTTTCTTCTTCTTCCTATTCGTCTTCTTCTTCCTCCTCTTCTTGTTCTCCTTCTTGTTCATCCTCTTCTTCTTCTTCTTCTTCTTCTACTTCTTCTTCTTCATCTTCTACCCCTTCTTCCTAATCCTCCTCCTCTTCAACTTCTTCATCTTCTTCTTCGACTTCTTCTTTTTCCAATTATACTTCTTGTTCCTCTTCTTCTTCTTCTACTTTTTCTTCTACTACTACTTCTTCTTCTTCTTCTTCTTCTTCTTCTTCTTCCCCTTCTTCTAACTCTTCTTCTTCCTCTTCTTCGTCTTTTTCTTCTTCATCTCCTTATTCTTCTGCTTCCTCTTCTTCTTCTTCTTCCTCTTCTTTTCCTTCAACTTCTTCCTCTTCTTCTTCTTTTCCTTCTTTTTCTTCTTCTTCTTCTTCTTCTTCTTCTCCTTCTCGTTCTTCTTCTTCTTCTTTGTCCTCTTCTTCTACTTCTTCTTCTTCTTCTTCGTCTTCTTCTTGTTCTTCTTATTCTTCTTCTTATACTTCTTCTTCTAATTCTTGTTTATGTTCTTCTTCTTCTTCTATTTGTTCCTCTTCTTCTTCTCGATCTTCTTCTTCTCTGTCTTCGTCTTCTTCTCCTTCTTCTTCTTCTTCTTCTTCTTCTTCTTCTTCTTCTTCTTCTTCTTCTTCTTCTTCCTCTTCTTCTTCTTCTTCTACTTCTTCTTCTTCTTCTTCCTCTTCCTCTTTTTCTTGCTCTACTTCTTCTTCTTTTACTTCTTCTTCTTTTACTTCTTCTTCTTCTTCTTCTTGTCTTCTTCTTCTTCTTCTTCTTCTTTTTCTTTTTCTTCTTCCTCTTCCTCTTCTTCTTCCTCTTCTTCTTTTTCTTCTTCCTCTTCTTCTTCTCGTGCTCCTATTTCTTCTTCTTCTACCTATTCTTTTTTTTCTTCTTCTTCTTCCTATTCATCTTTTTCTTATTTTTTTCTTCTTCATCATCCTCCTCCTCCTCTTCTTCTTCTTCTTCTTCTTCTTCTTCTGCTTCTTCTCCATCTTCTTCTTTTTCTTCTTCTTCTTCTTCTTCTTCTTCTTCTTCTTCTTCTTCTTCTTTTTGTTCTTCTTGTTCTCCTTGTTCTTCTTCTTCTTCTTTTTCTTCTTCTCTTTCTTCTTCTTCTTCTTCTTCTTCTTCTTCTTCTACTACTACTACTTTTTACTTTTCTTCATCTCGTCTTCTTCTTCTTCTTCTTCTTCTTCTTCTTCTTCTGCTTTTTCTTTCCTTCTACTTCTTATTCTTCTTCTTTCTCTTCTTCTTCTTCTTCTCTTACTTGTTCTTCTTCTTCTTCTTCTTCTACAACTTCTTCTTCATCTTCTTCTCCTTTTTCTTCTTATTCTTCTTCTTCTTCATCTTGTTCTTCTTTTCTTCTACTTCATCTTATTATTGTTATTATTATTATTGTTATTATTATTATTATTATTATTGTTATTATTCTTTGTCTTCAACTTTTTTTCTTCTTCTTCTTCCTCCTCCTCCTTTTCTTCTTCTTCTTCTTGCTCTTCTTCTTCTTCTTCTTCATCTTCCTCTTCTTCTTCTTCTTCTTCTTCTTCTTCATCTTCTTCTTCTTCTTTTTCTTCTTCTTCTTCTTCTTCTTTTTCTTCTTCTTATTATTATTATTATTATTATTATTATTACTATTATTCATCTTCTTCTTCTTCTTCTTCTTCTTTTGCTATTTCTTCTTCATCACCTTCTTCTCCATCACCTTCTTCTTCTTCTTCTTCTTCTTTTGCTTCTTCTAAAACTTCTACTACTTTTTTCTCCTCTTCCTCCTTCTTTTTCTCCTTATTCTTCTTCTTTTGTTCTTCTACATCATCTTCTTGGCCTTCCTCCTCTATTTCTTCTTCTTCTTCTTATTCTTCTTCTTCTCCTATGCTTCTTCCTCTTTATCTACCTCTTATTCTTATTCTTTTTCTTCTACTTCTTCCTATTCTTCTTCTTCTTCTTTACGCTCTTCATCTCCTTCTTCTTGTTCTTCTTCTTCTTCTTCTTCTTCATCTTCTTCTTCCTCATCTTCCTCTTCTTCTTCTTCTTCTTCTTCTTCTTCTTCTCCCTCTTCTTTCTCTTCTTCTTTATCTTCGTCCTCTTCTTCATCCTCTTTTTGTTGTTGTTCTTCTTCTTCTACTTCCTCTTAATCTTCCTTTTCTTCTTCTTCTTCTTCTACTACATCTTCTTTTCTTCTTCTTCTTCTTCTTCTTTAACCTCTTCTTCTTGTAATTCTTCTTCTTCCCCATCTTCTTCTTCTTCTGTTTCTCCTTCTTCAACTTTTTCTTCTTCTTCTTCCACTTCTTGTTCTTGTTCTTCTTCTTCTTCCACTTCTTCTTCTTCTTCTTATTCTTCTTCTTCTTCTTCTTCTTCTTCTTCCTCTTCGTCCT
>JAIUJO010001205.1:100000-102500 GCA_023846275.1 Vanilla planifolia | reverse complement strand
TCTTCTTCTTCCTCAAGTTATTCTTGTTCTTCTTCATCTTCTTCAAGTTCTTCTTCTTCTTTTTCTCCTTCTAATTCTTCTTCTTCTTCTTCTAATTCATAATCATCTTGTTCTTCTTCTTATTCTACCTCTTCTTCGTCTTCTTCTTCTTCTTCATCTTCTGCTTAGTTTCTTCTTCTTCTTCTTCTTCTTCTCCTTTTTCTTCTTCTTCTTCTTCTACTTTTTCCTTTTGTCCTTTTTCTACAACTCCTTTTTCTTCTTCTTCTTCTCCTTCATCATCTTCTTATTCTTCTTGTTCATCTTTCTCCTCTCCTACCTCTTCTTCTTTGACTTCTTTTTCTTTTTCTTCTTCTTCTTCTTCTTCTTCTTCTTCTTCTTCGTCTTCATCTTCTTCCACTTCTTCTTCTTTCACTTCTTCTTCTTCCTCTTCTTATTAGTTCTCTTCTTCATTTTCTTCTTCTTCTTCTTCTTCTTCTTCTTCTTCTTCTTCCTCTTCTTCTTCCTATTCTACTTCATGTTCTTCTTTGTCTTCTTCATTTTCTACATCATTTCCTTCTTCTTCTTCATCTTCTTCTTGTTCTTCTTTTCTTCTTCTTCATCCACTTCTTCTTATCCTTCTTGTTAATCTTCCTCTTCTTCTTCTTCTTCTTTCTCTTCTTCTTCTTCTTTATCAACTTCTTCTTCTTATTCTTCTTGTTCTGCTTCTACTTCTCCTTGTTGTTCTTCTTCTACTTCTCCTTGTTGTCCTTCTTCTTCTACTTCTTCTTCTTCTTCTTCTTCTTCTATTTCTTCTTCTTCTTCTAGTTCTTCTTCTTTCTGTTCTTTTTCTTCTTCTTCGTCTTTTTCTTCTTCTTCTTCTTCTGCTAAAACTATTACTACTTCTTCTTCATCTCCTTCGCCTTCTTCTTCACCTATTTTATCTTCTTCTTCCTTTTCATCTTCATCATCACCATCTTCTTCTTCTTCTTTTTCTTCTACAACTTCTTCATCATCATCTTCTTCTTCTTCTTCTTCTTCTTCTTCTTCTTCTACATCTTCTTCTTCTTTTAATTCTTCTTCTTCTTCATCATATTATTTTTCTTCTTCTTTTTCTTCCTCTTCTTCTTTTTCTTCTTCTTCTTCTTCTTCTTCTTCTTCTTCTTCTTCTACTTCTTCTTCTTCTTCTTTTTCTTCTTCTTCTTGTTCTAATTCTTCTTCTTCTTCTTCTTCTTCTTCTACTTCTTCTACTTCTCCTTCTTCCTCTTCTTCTTCTTCTTTTTCTTCCTCTTCTAGTTCTTCTTCCTCTTCTTTAAGTTCTTCTTTCTCTACTTCTTTTTTCTAATTCCTTTTCTTCTTATACATCATCTTCTTCTTCGTCTTCTACTTCTTCTTCCACTTCTTCTTCTTCTTCCTCTTCTTCTTCTACTGCTTCTTCTCCTTCATCTTCTTCTTTGTCATCTTATTCTTCTTCTTCTATATCTTGCCCTTATTCTTATTCTTCTTCTTCTTCTTCTTCTTCTTCTTATTTTTCTTCTACTTCTTCTTCTTCTTCTTCTTCTTCTTCTTCTTCTTCTTCCTTTTCTTCTTCTTCTTCTTCTCCTTCTTCTCCTTCTTCTACATCATCTTTGTCTTCCTCTGGTTCTCCTTTGCCTTCTTCTTCTTTTTCATCTTCTTCATCTTGCTCTTCTTCTTCCTTTTTTTCTTCAACATCTTTTTCTTCTACTTCTTCTTCGTTGCCTTCGTCCACTTCTTCTTCTTCCTCTCCTTTTCTTCCTTTTCTTCATCTTCCACTTCTTCTTCTTCTTCTTCTTTTTCTTCTTCGACTTCTTCTTGCTCTTCCACTTATTCTTCCTCTTCTTCCTCATTTTTTACTTCTTCCTCTTCTTCTTCTTCTTCTACTACTTCTTCTATTTCTCCTTCTTATTCTGCTCCTTCTTCGTCTTCTTCTTTTCTTCTTTTATTTCTTCTTCATCTTAATCTTTTTCTTCTTTTTCTTCTTCTTCTTCTACTTCTTCTTCTTCTTCCTCTACATCTTCTTCTTCTTATTCTTCTAATTCTTCTTCTTCTTCTTCTTCTTCTTCTACTTCTTCTTCTTCTTCTTCTTTTTCTTCTTCTTCCTCTTCTTCTCGTTCTTCTTCTTCTTCTACTTCTTCTTCTTCTTCTTCTTTAAGTTCTCCTTCTTCTTCTTCTAATTCTTCTTCTTTTACTTCATCATCTTCTTCTTCTTCTTTATTTTCCATTTCTTGTTCTTGCTCCTCTTCTTCTTCTTCTTCTTCTTCTTCTTCATTTTCTTCAGCTACTTCCTCTTCCTCCTCTTCTTCTTCTTCTTATACTTCCTCATCTTCTTCTTCTTCTTCCTTTTCTTCTTCTTCTTCTTCTTTAACCAGTTCTACTTCTTCTTCTTCTTCAAGTTTTTCTTGTTCTACTTCTTCTTGTAATTCTATTTCTTCTTATTCAACATCATCATCTTCTTCTTCCTCTTCTTCTTCTACTTCTTTTTATTCTTCTTCTTCATCTTATT
>JAIUJO010001205.1:92500-95000 GCA_023846275.1 Vanilla planifolia | reverse complement strand
AATTCTTCTTCTTCTAATTCTTCTTTTTCTTCTTCTTCTTTTTCATGTTCTTCTTCATCATCATCATCTTCTTTCTTTTCTTCTTCTTCTTCTACATCTTCTTCTTCTTCTTCTTTTCTTCTTCCTCTTCTTCTAATTCTTCTTCTTCTTTTCTTTCTTCCTCTTCTTTTTCTTCTTCTTCTTCTTCTAATTCTTCGTCTTCTCCTAATTCTACATCTTCTTCTTCTCCTACGAATTCTTCTTCTTTTTTCTTCTTCTTCTTCTTCTTCTTCTTCTTTTTCTTCTTCTAATCCATCTTCTTCTTCTTCTTCTTCTTTTCTTTCTTCTTCTTCTTCTTCTTTATATTCTTCATTTTCTGCTTCTTCTTCACCATCTTCTTCAACATCCTCTACAACATCTTCGTCTTGTTGTTCTTCTTCTTCTAATTCTTCTACTTTTTCTTCTACTTCTTCTTCCTCTTCTTCTTTTTCATCTTTTTCTTCTTCTTCTTCTTCTTCTTCTACTTCTTCGTCTACCTCTACAACTTCTTCTTTTTCTTCTTCTTTTTAATCTTCTTCTTCTTTTTCTTCTACCTCTTCTTCTTCTTCTTCTTCTTCTTCTTCCTCTAATTCTTCTTCTTCTCCTAATTCCTCTTTTTCTAATTCTTCTTCATTAAATTCAACTTCTTCTACCTCTTCTTCTTCTTCTTCTTCTTCTTCTTCCACTTCCTCTTTTTCTCCTTCTTCTTCTTCTCCTCCTCCTTCACCTTCATTTCTTTTCCTTCTTCTTCTCTTTCTTCTACTTCTCCTTATTCTTCTTCTTCTTCTTCATCTTCCACTTCTTCTTCTTCTTCGTCTTCTTCTTCTTCTCCTTCTTCTTCCTCTTCTTCTTCTTCCTCTTCTTTTTCTTCATCTTCTTTCTTTTCTTGTTTTTCTTCTTTTTTCTTTCCTTCTTCTTCTTCTTCTTCATTTAATTCTAATTCTTCTTCTTCTAATTCTTCTTCTTTTAGTTCTACTTCTCCTTCTCCTCCTTCTTCTTCTTCTTCTTCTTCTTTTCCTTCTTCTTCTTCTTCTTCCTCTACTTCTTCTTCTTCTTCTCCTTCATCATCTTCTTCTACTACTTCTTCTTCTTCATTATCATCACCATCACCATCATCATCATCATCATCATCATCATCATCATCATCATCATCATCATCATCATCATAATCCTCATCATCTTCATCATCATCTTCTTCTTCTTCTTCTAGGTCTTCTTCTTCTTCTTCTTCTTTTAGTTACTCCTCCTCCTCTTTCTCTTCTACTTCTTCCTATTATTCTAATTCTTCTGCTTCTTCTTCTTCTTCTTCTAATTCTTCTTCTTCTAATTCATCATTATCATCATCTTCTTCTTCTTACTTTTATTCTTCTTCTTTTTCTACTTCTTCTTCTTGTACTTCTTCTTTGTCTTGTTCTTCTTCTTCTTCTTCTTCTTTTCCTTCCTCTTCTTCTTCTTCTTTTTCATCATCATCTTCTTCTTCTTCTCTTTCTTTTATGCCTTCTTTTTCTTCTTCTTCTTCTCTTTCTTCTCCTTCTTCTTCTTCTTCTTTGACAACCTCTTCTTCTTCTTCTTCTTCTTCAACCTCTTCTTCTTCTACTTCTTCTTCTTTAACTTCTTCCACTACTTCTTCTTCCTCTTCTTTTTCTTCCTCTTCTTCTTCTTCCACCACTTCTTCCACTTCTTCTTTTTCTTCTTCTTCTTCTTCTTCTTCTTCTTCTTCTACTTCTTCTTTTTCTTCTTCTTCTTCTTCTCCATCTTCTTCATCTTCTACTTCTTCATCCTCTTCTACTTCTTTTTCTACTTCTTCTGCTTCTTCTTCTTCTAATTCTTCTTCAACTTCTTCTTCTTCTTCTTCTGCTTCTTCATTTTCCTCTCCTTATTATTATTATTATTATTACCAATATTATAATAATAATTATTATTATTATTATTATTATTGTGCTTATTATTATTTTTATTATTATTATTATTGTCCTCCTTCTTCTTCTACATCTTCTTCTTCTTCCTCTTCTAATTCTTCTTCTTTTTCTTTTTTTACTTCTTCTTCTTCTTCTTCTTCATCATCTTCTTCTACTTCTACAACTGCTTCTTCTTCTTCCTCTTCTCTTCTTCTTCTCCTTCTTCTTTCTCTTCATCTTCTTCTTCTTCATCTTCTTCTTATTCTACTTCTTCTTCTTCTTCTTCTTCTTCTTCCTCCTCCTCTTCTTTTTCTTCAACTTCTTTGTCTTCTTCTTTTTCTACTTCTGCTTCACCTCCTTCTTCTTCTTCTACACCTTCTTCATGTTCTTCTTCTTCTTCTAATTCTTCTTCTTCTTCTTCTTCTTCTTCTACTTCTTCTTCCTCTTCTTCTTCTTCTTCATCATCTTTTACTCCTTTATCTTTTTCTACTTCTACTTCTTCTTCTTCTTCTTCTTCTTTATCTAATTCCTCTTCTTCTTCTAATTCTTCTTTTTCTAATTCTTCTTCTTACAATTCTACTTCT
>JAIUJO010001205.1:85000-90000 GCA_023846275.1 Vanilla planifolia | reverse complement strand
CTTTTTCTTCTTCTTCTTTAGTTCTTCTTTTTCTTCTTCTCTTTCTTCTTCTTTTTCTTTGTCATTATCATCAGCATCATCTCCTTCTTCTTCTTCTTCTTCTTCTTCTTATTCCTCTTCATCTTCTTCTTCTTCTTCTTTGCTTCCTTCTTCTTCTTCTTCCTCTTTTTATTCCTCTTCTTCTTCTTCTTCTTCTTCTTCTTCTCCTTCTTCGTCATCATCATCATCATCATAATCAACTTCTTCTTCTTATTATTATCATTATTATTATTATTATTATTATTATTATTATTATTATTATTATTCATCTTCTTCCTCTTCTTCTTCTTCTTTGTCATCATCATAATCAACATCTTCTTCTTCTACTTCTTGTTCTTAAACTTCTTTTTCTACATCTTTTTGTCCTTCTTACTCTTCTTGTTCTAATTCTTCTTCCTATTGTTCTTCTTCTTCTTCTTCTTTCAGTTCTTTCACTTGTTCTTCTTCTTGTCCACCTTCTTTGTCAACATCATCATCATCATAATCAACTTCTTATTCTTCGTCTTCTTCTTCTTCTTTTTCTTCTTCTTCTTCTCTTTTTAATTCTTCTTCTTTTAATTCTTCTTTTACTTCATCTTCTTCTTCTTCTTCTTCTTCATCTTCTTCTTCTTCTTCTTTTTCTTCTTCTTATTCTTCTTATTCATCATCTTCCTCTTCTTCTTCTTCTTCATCAACATCTTTTTCTTCTTTTTCTTCTTTTTCTTCTTAATCTTCTTTTTCTACATCTTCTTGCCCTTCTTATTCTATTTGTTCATATTCTTCTTCCAATTCTTCTTCTTCTTCTTCTTCTTCTTCTAGTTCTTCCTCTTCTTCTACTTGTTCTTTAACTTCTTCTTCTTCCTCTTCTTCTTCTTCTTCTTCTTCCAATCCTTCTTCTTCTTTTTCTTCTTCTTGTTCTTCTAATTCTTCTTCTTCTTCTTTTTCATCCGCATCGTCTTCTTCTTCTTCTTCTACTATTTCTACTTCTTCTTCCTCTTCTACTTCTTCTACTTCTTCTTTTTCTTCTTTTTCTTCTTCTTCCTTTTCTTCTTCTTCTTCTTTTTCTTCAAGTTCTTCTTCGAAGAAGAAACATCATCATCTTCTTCTTCTTCTTCTTCTTCTTCTTCTTCTTCTCTTTTTAATTCTTCTTCTTCTAATTCTTCTTTTACTTCATCTTCTTCTTATTCTTCTTCTTCATCTTCTTCTTCTTCTTCTTTTTCTTCTTCTTATTCATCATCTTCCTCTTCTTCTTCTTCTTCATCAACATCTTTTTCTTCTTTTTCTTCTTTTTCTTCTTTTTCTTCTTAATCTTCTTTTTCTACATCTTCTTGCCCTTCTTATTCTTTTTGTTCATATTCTTCTTCCAATTCTTCTTCTTCTTCTTCTTCTTCTTCTAGTTCTTCCTCTTCTTCTTCCTCTTCCTCTTCTTGTTCTTTAACTTCTTCTTCTTCTTCTTCTTCTTCTTCTTCTTCCAATCCTTCTTCTTCTTTTTCTTCTTCTTGTTCTTCTAATTCTTCTTCTTCTTCTTCCTCTTCTTCTTCTTCTTCTTCTACTATTTCTACTTCTTCTTCCTCTTCTACTTCTTCTTTTTCTTCTTTTTCTTCTTCTTCCTTTTCTTCTTCATCTTCTTTTTCTTCAAGTTCTTCTTCGAAGAAGAAACATCATCTTCTTCTTCTTCTTCTTCTTCTGATTCTTCTGCTTGTTGTTCTTATTATTATTATTATTATTATTATTATATTATTATTATTATTATTATTATTATTATTGTTGTTATTCATCTACATCTTCCGCTTCTTCTTCTTTCTTCTTCTTCTTCTTCTTTGTTTTCCTCCAGTCCTTCTTCTAAATCTTCTTTTTCTTCTTTACTTCTCCTTCATTTTCTTCTTCTTCTCCTTCTTCTTCTTCTTCCTTCTTCTTTCTTCTCTTCTTCTTCTTCCTCTTCTTCTTCTTCCTCTTCTTCTTCTTCATCTTCTTCTACTTCTACTTCTGCTTCTTTTACTTCTTCTTCTTCTACCTCTTCTACTTCTTCTTCCTCTTCTTCTTCTTTTTCGACTTCTTCTTCTTCTTTGCCTTCTTCTTCTTCTTCTTCTTCTTCTTCTTCTTTCTTTTCTTCTACTTCTTCTTCTTCTCCTTCTTCTCAATCTTCATCTTCTTCTTCATCATCCTCTTCTTCTTCTTCTTTAACATTATCTTCTCTTAATTCTTCTTCTTCTTTTGCTTCTACTTCTTATTCTTCTTCTTCTTCTTCTTCTAATTCTTCTTATTCTTCTTCTAATTCTTCTTCTTTTAACTCTTCTACTTCATCATCTTCTTCTTCTTCTTCTTCTTCTAATACATCTACTTCTTCTTCTTCTCCTTCATCTTCTTCTTCTTTTTCTTCTCCTTCTTCTTCTTCTTCTTCTTCCTCTTCTTCTTCTTCCTCTTCTTCAATGTCATCATCACCATAATCATCATCATCATCTTCTTCTTCTTCTTCTTCTGATACTTTTCTTCTTCAAGTTCTTCTTCTTTTACTTCTTTTAATTCTTTTTCTTCATATTCATCATCATCTTCTTGTTCTTCTTTTTCCATTATTCTTCTTCTTCCTCTTCTTTTTCTTCAGCTTCTTCTTATTCTTCTTATTCTTCTTCATCTTATTCTTCTTCTTCTAAATATTCTACTACTTCTTATGCTTCTTTTTCTTATTCTTCTTCTTCTTCTTCTTCTTCTTCTTCTCCTTGTTCTACATTGTCTATTTCTTCCTCTTCTTCTACTTCACCATCTTCTTCTTCATCTTGCTCTTCGTCTTCCATTCTTCTTCCACTTTTTCTTTGACATCATTTTCTTCTTCTTCTTCTTCTTCGTTGCCTTCTTCCACTTCTTCTTCTTTCTCTTCTTTTTCTTCGTCTTCTTGATCTTCCACTTCTTCTTCTTCTTCTTATTCTTCTCCGTCTACTTTTTCTACTTCTTCCACTCCTTCTAGCTCTTCCACATCTTCTTCCACTTCTTCCTCTTCTTCTTCCTCTTCAAGTTCTTTTTATTCTTCTTCCTCTTCAAATTCTTCTTCTTCTTCTTTTTCATTTTCCTCTATTACTTCTTCTTCTTCTTCCTCTTCTTCTTCTTCTACTACTACTTCTTCTTCTTCTATTACTTCTTTTTTTCTCCTTTTGCTTCTTCTACTTCCTCCTCTACTTCTTCTTCTTATACTTATTTTTCTTCTTCTTCTTCTTCTTCTTCTTTGTCTCCTTCTTCTACATCTTCTTTTTATTGTTCTTCTTCTCCTTCTTCATCTTCTTCTTGTTCTTTATCTTCGTCTTGCTCTTCTTCATCCTCTTCTTCTTTGACTTCTTCTTTTTCCTCTTCTCCTTCTTCCTCTTATACTTGTTCCGCTCCCTCTTTTTCCTCTTCTTCATCTTCTTCTTCTTCTTCTTCCTCTTCTTCATCCTCTTCTACTTCTTCTTCCTCTTCTTCTTTTTCCACTTCTTCTTTTTTTCTTCTACTTCTTATTTTACTTCATCTTCTCCTCCTCCTCCTTCTTCTTCTTCATCTTCATCTTGATCTTCTTCTTCTTCTAATTCTTCCTCCTCTTCTTGTTCTTCTTCTTCTTCTTCTTCTTCGTCTTCTTCATCATCATCATCAAGATCTTCTTCTTCCTCTTCTTCTTCTTCTAATTCTTCTTCTTCTTCTTCTTCTTCTCCTTCTTCTTCTTCTTCTTCTTTGTTTTCTTCTCCTTCTTCTTTTTCTTATTCTTTCACTTCTTCTTCTTCTTCTTCTTCTTCTTCCTCATCTTCAACTTCTTCTTCTTCTTCTTCTTTTAAGTCTTCTTCTTCTGCTTCTTCTTATTCTAATCTTCTTCTTCTGCTTCTTCTTCTTCTTCTTATTCTTCTTCTTGTTCTTCTTCCTCTTCTACAAATTCTTCTTCTTCTTCTTCTTCTTCTTCTCCTAATTCTTCTTCTTCTTCTTCTTCTTCTTGAGCTTCTTTTTCTAATTCTTCTTCTTCCTCCTCTTCTTCTTATTGTCCTTCTTCTTCTACTTCTTATTCTTCTACTTTTACTTATTCTTCTTATTCTTCTTCTTCTTCTTCTCATTCTTTCCCTACATCTTCTCCTTCAACTTCTTCTTATTCTTCTTCTTCTTCTTCTTTTCTTCTTCTTGTTCTCTTCTTATTCTCCTTCTTTTTCATGTTTGTTTAATTCTTGTTCTTCTTCTTCATCTTCTTCCCTTTCTTCTTCCTATTCTTCTTCTTCTTTTTTTTCTTCTTCTTTGTCTTCTTCTTCTTCTTCTTCTTATCCTTTTTATTCTTCTTCTTCATCTAATTCTTCTTCTTCTAATTCTTATTCTTCTTCTTCTTCACATTCTTCTTCTTCTTCTTCTTCTTCTTCTTCTTCTTCTTCATCTAATTCTTCTTCTCCTAATTCTTCTACTTGTTCTTCTCCTTCCACTTTTTATTCTTCTTTTGTACTTTTATGACTTGCTCTTTTTGTTCTTCTTCATTAACCTCACCAACATCATCATCATCATCATTATCTTCTTCTTCTTCTTCTTCTTCTTCTTCTTCTTCTTCTTCTTACTTTTCTTCATGTTTGCCTTCTTCTTCTTGTTCTACCACTTCTTCTTCCTCTTCTTTGCCTTCTTCTTATTCTTCTTCTTCTTCTTCACCATGTTCCTCTTCTTTTTCGTCTTCTTCTTATTTTTCTCCTTCTTTTCTTCTTCAAATTCTTCCTCTTCCAATTCTTCTTCTTCTTCCTCTTCTTCTTCTTCATCATCTTCTTCTTCTTCTTCCCCATCCTCTTCTTCTTCTTCTTATTATTTTTATTATTATTATTTTTCTTTTTCTCCTCCTCCTCAAACTTCTTCTTCTTCTGCTTCTTCTTCTTCTTATTCTACTAATTCTACTTCTTCTCATTCTTCATGTTCTTCTAGTTCCTCTTTTTCTTCTTCTTCTTCTTCCTCTTTTTATTCTTCTTCTTCTTCTTCTCCTTATTCTTCCTCTTCTTCTTTTT
>JAIUJO010001205.1:72500-75000 GCA_023846275.1 Vanilla planifolia | reverse complement strand
TCTCCTGCTTCTTTTTCTTTTTCTTAATCTTTTTTTTATTCTTCTTCTTCTTCTTCTTCTAATTCTTCTTTTTCAACTTTGCCTTCTTCTTTTTCTTCTTCTTCTTCTTCATCATCTTCTTCTTCTTCTTCTTCTTCGTCTTCATCTTCTTCTTCTTCTTCTTCTTCTTCTTCTCCTTCTTCTTCTTTTATTTTTCTTCTACTTCTTCTTCTACCTCTTCATCATCTTTCTCTTTCTTCATCATCATCATCACCTTCTTATTCTTCTTCTTTTTTTTCATCTTCTTCTTCTTCTTTTTCTAATTCTTCTTCTTCTAATTCTTCTTCTTCTCCTAATCCTTCTTTGACTTCTTCTTTTTCTTCTTTTTCTTCTCTTAATAATCTTATTCTTTTTCTTCTTCTTCTTCATCTAATTCATCTTCTCCTAATTCTTCTACTTGTTCTTCTCCATCTACTTTTTCTTCTTCTTCTCGTACTTCTATGACTTGTTCTTTTTGTTCTAATTCTTCGGCCTCACCATCATCATCATCATAATCATTATCATCATCTTCTTCTTCTTCTTCTTCTTCTTCTTCTTATTTTTCTTCATGTTTGCCTTCCTCTTCTTTTTCTACTTTTTCTTCTTCCTCTAATTTACCTTCTTCTTGTTCTTCTTCTTCTTCTTCTTCACCATGTTATTCTTCTTTTTCTTCATCTTCTTATTTTTCTCCTTCTTCTTTTTCTTCTAATTTTCTCTTCCAATTCTGCTTCTTCTTCTTCTTCTTCTTCATCTTCTTCTTCTTCTTCCCCCTCCTCTTCTTCTTCTTCTTCATCACCATCTTTTTCTTTTTCTCCTCCTCCTCAAACTTCTTCTTCTTCTGCTTGTTCTTCTTCTTATTCTACTAATTCTACTTCTTCTTCTCATTCATGTTCTTCTAGTTCCTCTTTTTCCTCTTCTTCTTCTTCTTCCTCTTTTTCTTCTTCTTCTTCTTCTTCTCCTTCTTCTCCTAATTCTTCCACTTCTTCTTCTTCTTCTTCTTCTTCTTCTTCATCTTCTTCTTCTTCTTCTTCTTCTTCTTTTTCTTCTACTTCTTCTTCTTCTTCTTTTGCCTCTTCTTCTCCTTCTTCTTTTACATCTTCTTCTTCTTCTTTTTCTTTTTCCTCTTCTTTTTCTAATTGTCCTTCTTCTTGTTTTCCTTCTTCTTCATCATCTTCTAATTCATCATGTTTTTCTTCTTCTTCTTCTTCTCATAATTCTTCTTCTTCATCTTCTTCTTTTTTTTCTACGGATTCTTCTTCTTCTGCTTCTTCTTCTTCTTCTCTTTCATCTTCTCCTTCATCTTCTTCTTCTCATTCTTTCCCTCCTTCTACATCTTCTTTTTCTTCTTCTTCTTCTCCTTCTTCTTCTTCATCATCCTCTTCTTCTTCTACTTCTTCATTGACATCTTCCTCTTCTTCTTCGACTTCTTCTTCTTCTTCTTCTTCGTTTTCTTCTACTTCTTCTTCCACCTCTTCTTCTTCTTCCTTATATTCTTCTTACCCTTCTTCTTCTTCCTCTTCTTCTTCTTCTCCTTCTTCTTCTTCTTCTTCTTCCTCCTCCTCCTCCTCTTTTTCTTCTTCATGTTCTTCTTCCTCTTCTTCTTCTTCTTCCTCTTCCACTTCTTCTTCTGTTCTTGATCTTCTTCTTCTACTTCTTCTTCTTCTATTTCTTCTATTTCTTCTTCTTCTCCTTCTTCTTCTTCTTATTATTATTCGTATTCTTATTCTTCTTCTTCTTCTCCCTCCTCCTCCTCCTTCTCCCCTTCTTCTTCTTCTTTATATTCTTCATTTTTTGCTTCTTCTTCTCCATCTTCTTCTTCTTCTTCTTCGACACTTTACTTCTTTTTCTTCTACTTCATCATCTTTTTCTTCTGTTTCTCTTTCTTCTTCTTCTTCTTCTACTTCTTTATCTTCCTCTACTTCTTCTTCTTCTTCTTCTTTTCTCCTTCTTAATCATCATCATCATCATCATCTTCTTCTTCTTCTTCTTCTTCTCCTTTTTCTCGTTTTTCTTCTTCTTTTAATTCTTCTTTTTCAAATTCTTCTTCTTGTAATCCAACTAATTCTACCTCTTCTTCTTCTTCTTCTTCTTCTCCTTCTTCATCTTCTCTTTTGTTTTCTTTTCCTTCTTCTTCTTCTCTTTCTTCTGCTTCTTATTCTTCTTCTTCTTCTTCTTCTTCCACATCTTCCTCTTCTTCTTCCTTCTCCTCTACTTCTTCCACTTCTTTTTCTTCCTCTTCTTCTTTTGGTTCTTTTTCTTCTTTTTTCTTTCTCTTCTTCTTCTTCTTCTTTATCTTCTTCTCCTTCCTATTCTTCTTCTTCTTCTTCTTCTTCTTCTTCAAATTCTTCTTCTTCTTTTAATTCTTCTTCTTCTAATTCTACTTCTACTTCATCATCATCATCATCATCATCATCATCATCATCATCATCATCTTCTTCTTCTAATTGTTCTTCTTTTTCTTCTTCTTCCTCTTCTTCCTCTT
>JAIUJO010001205.1:65000-67500 GCA_023846275.1 Vanilla planifolia | reverse complement strand
TATACAATCATCATCATCTTCTTCTTCTTCTTCTTCTTCTTCTTTCTCTTAATTTTCATCTTCTTCTTCTACTTTTTCTTCCTTGTCTTTTTCTTCTACTTCTTCTTCTTCTACTTCTTCTACTTCTTATTTTGCTTCTTCTTCTAAATCTTCTTTTTCTTTTTCTCCTTTTTCTTCTTCTTCTCCTTCTTCTTCTTCCTCTTCTAGTTCTTCTTCTTTTTCTTCTTCTACTTTTTCCTTTTCTTTTAATTCTTCTTCTTCCATACCATCATCATCATCTTCTGCTTCTCCCTCCTCCTCATCTTCTTCTACTACTACTACGTTTTTTTCTTCTTCTTCTTCTTCTTCTTCTACTACTACTTCTTCTGCTTCTTCTTCTTCTTTTTCTTCTTCTTCTTCCTCTTCTTCTCTTTCTTCTACATCTTCTTTTTCTTCTTCTTCTTCTCCTTCTTCTACTTCTTCTTCTTCGTCGTCGTCCTCTTCTTCTTCAACCTGTTCTTCTTCTTCTTCTTCTTCTTCTTTTTCCTTCTTCCAATTCTTCTTGTTCCTTTTCTTCTTCTTTCTCTTTTTCTTCTCACACTTCCTCTTCGTCCTCCTCTCCTTCTTCTTCTACTTCTTCTTCTTCTTCTTCTTCTTCTTCTTCTTCTTCTTCTTCCTCTTCTGCTTCTTCTTCCTCTTCTTCATCATTTTCAACTTCTTTTTCTTCTTCTTCTTATTATTATACTTATCCTTATTCTTCTTCTAGTTTTTTTCTTCTTCTTCTCCTTCTTCCTCTTCTTCTTTTCTTCTTCTTCTTCTTCTTTCTCTAATTCTTCTTCTTCTAATTCTTGTTCTTCTTCTTCTCCTTCTTCTTTTTCTTCTTCTTCTTCATCTTCTGCTTCTTCTTTTCTTCTTGTTCTTCTTCCTCATCATCAAAATCATCATCATCTTCTTCTTCTTCTACTTCTCTAACTTCTTCATCTTCTTCTTCTTATTCTCATTCTTCTTCTTCTTCTTCTTCTTCTTCCTCATCTTCTTCATATTCGTCTCCTTCTTTTTCTACTTCTTTTTCATCATCATCATCATCGTCCTCTTCTTCTTCTATTTCTTCTTCTTCTTATAATTATTCTCATTCTTCTTCTTATTCTTCTTTTTCTTCTTCTTCTTCTACTTTTTCATCTTCGTCTTCTTCTTTTTCTTCTTTTTATTCTTCTTCTTTTAATTCTTCTTCTTCTTCTTCTTCTTCTTCTTCTTCCTTTTCTTCTACTTCATCTTTTTCTTCTTCTTCTTCTTTTTCTTTTCGTTCTTCTGCTTCTTCCTCTTTTTCTTCTTATTCTTATTCGATTTCTTCTTCTTCATCTTGCTCTTCTTCTTCTACTCCTTCTACATCGTCTTCTTTTTCTTCTTCTCTTTTCTTTTCTTCTTCCTATTCCACGTCTTCTTCCTCTTCCTCTTCGTCTTCTACTTCTTCTTCTTCTTCTTCTTCTTCTTCTTCTTCTTCCTCTAATTCTTCTTCCTCTCCTAATTCCTCTTTTTGTAATTCTTCTTCATTTAATTCAACTTCTTCTGCCACTTCTTCTTCTTCTCCTCCTTCTTCTACTCCTTCATTTCTTTTGCTTCTTCTTCTTCTCTTTTTTCTACTTCTCCTTATTCTTCTTCTTCTTCTTCTTCTCCTTCTTCTTCCTCTTCTTCTTCTTCCTCTTCTTTTTCTTCATCTTCTTCCTTTTCTTCTTTTTCTTTTTTTTTCTTTCCTTCTTCTTCTTCTTCTTCTTCTAATTCTAATTCTTATTCTTCTAATTCTTTTTCTTTTAATTCTACTTCTCCTTCTCCTTCTTCTTCTTCTTCTTCTTCTTCTTTTCCTTCTTCTTCTTCTTGTTCTTCCTCTACTTCTTTTTCTTCTTCTCCTTCATCTTATTCTTCTTCTTCTTCCAATTCTTCTTCTTCGTTATCATCACCATCATCATCATCATCATCTTCTTCTTGTTCTTCTTCTTCTTCATCATCATCTTCTTCTTCTTCTTCTAGGTCTTCTTCTTCTTCTTCTTTTTCTTCTTCTTTTAGATACTCCTCCTCCTCATTCCCTTCTACTTCTTCTTCTTATTCTAGTTCTTCATCTTCTACTTCTTCTTCTTCTTCTTCTTCTTCTTCTTCTTCTTCTTCTTCTTTCTCTTCTTCTTCTTCTTCTTCTTCTTCCTCTTCTTCTCCTTTTTCTTTTCCTTCCTCCTCTTCTTCTTCTTCTTCATTATCATCATCTTCTTCTTCTTCTCTTTCTTCTTCGCCTTCTTTTTCTTCTTCTTCTTCTCCTTCTTTGACAACCTCTTCTTCTTCCTCTTCTTCTTCGACCTCTTCTTCTTCTACTTCTTCTTCTTCAACTTCTTCCTCTTCTTTTTCTTCCTCTTCTTCTTCTTCCACTCCTTCTTCCACTTCTTCTTCTTTTTCTTCTTCTTCTTCTTCTTGTTCTTCTAGTTCTTCTTTTTCTTCTTCTTCTTCTTCTTCTCCATCGTCTTCCTATTCTACTTCC
>JAIUJO010001205.1:42500-55000 GCA_023846275.1 Vanilla planifolia | reverse complement strand
TCTACTTCTTCTTATAATTCTTTTGCTTCATATTCATCATCATCTTCTTGTTCTTTTTTTCCATTATTCTTCTTCTTCCTCTTCGTTTTCTTCAGCTTCTTATTCTTCTTATTTTTCTTCATCTTATTCTTCTTCTTCTACATCTTCTACTTCTTCTGCTTCTTTTTCTTATTCTTCTTCTTCTTCTTCTTCTTCTTCTCCTCCTTCTACGTTGTCTATTTCTTCCTCTTCTTCTACTTCGCCTTCTTCTTCTTCTTCTTCCTCTTCGTTTTCCATTCTTCTTCCACTTTTTCTTTGACATTATTTTCTTCTTCTTCTTCTTCTTCGTTGCCTTCTTCCACTTCTTCTTCTTCCTCTACTTTTTCTTCATCTACTTGATCTTCCACTTCTTCTTATTCTTCTCCGTCTACTTCTTCTTCTTCTTCCACTTCTTTTAGCTCTTCCACTTCTTCTTCCTCGTCCTCTTCTTCTTCTTCAAGTTCTTCTTTTTATTCTTGTTCCTCTTCAAATCTTCTTCTTCTAGTTCATCTTCTTCTTCTTTTTCATTTTCCTCTATTACTTCTTCTTTTTCTTCCTCTTCTTCTTCTTCTACTACTTCTTCTTCTACTACTTTTTTGCTCCTTTTGCTTCTTCTACTTCTTCCTCTACTTCTTCTTCTTTATACTTATTTTTCTTCTTCTTCTTATTCTTCTTCTTGTTCCTCTTCTTCTTCTTCTTCTTTGTCTCCTTCTTTACCATCTTTTTATTGTTCTTCTTCTCCTTCTTCTTCATCTTCTTCTTCTTCTTCATCTTCGTCTTTCTCTTCTTCTTCCTCTTCTTCTTTGACTTCTTATTCCTCTTCTCCATCTTCCTCTTATTCTTCTTCCCCTCCCTCTTTTTCCTCTTCTTCATCTTCTTCTTCTTCTTCTTCTTCTTCTTCTTCTTCCTCTTCTACTTCTTCTTCCTCTTCTTCTTTTTCCACTTTTTTTTCTTCTACTTCTTCTTTACTTCTCCTCCTCCTCCTCCTTCTTCTTCTTCTTCTTCTTCATCTTCTTCTTCTTCTTCTTCTAATTCTTCTTCTTCTTCTTCTTATTCTTCTTCTTCTTCTTCTTTATTTTGTTCTTCATCATCATCATCTTCTTCTTCTTTTTCTTCTACTTGTTCTTCTTCTTCTACTTCTTCTGCAACTTCTTCTCCTTCTCTTCTTCTTCTTTTTCTTCTACTTGTTCTTCTTCATCTACTTCTTCTGCAACTTCTTCTCCTTCTCTTCTTCTTCTTCTTCCAATTCCTCCTCTTCTTGTTCCTCTTCTTCTTCTTCTTCTTCTTCTTCTTCATCATCAAGATCTTCTTCTTCTTCTTCTTCTTATCTTCTCCTTCTTCTTCTTCTTCTTTGTTTTCTTCTTTTTCTTCTTCTTTTCTTATTCTTTTGCTTCTTCCTCTTCTTCTTCTTCTTCTTCTTTCTTCTTCTTCTTCTTCTAAGTCTTCTTCTTCTCATTCTTCTGATTTTAATCTTCTTCTTCTGCTTCTTCTTCTTCTTCTTTCTTCTGCTTCTTCTTCTTCTTCTTCCTCTTCTTCAATTTCTTCTTCTTCTTCCTCTTCTTCAAATTCTTCTTCTTCTACTTCTTCTTCTCCTAATTCTTCTTCTTCTTCTTCTTCTTTCGCTTCTTTTCTAATTCTTCTTCTTCTTCCTCTTCTTATTGTCCTTCTTCTTCTACTTCTTATTCTTCTACTTTTACTTATTCTTCTTCTTCTTATTATTATTCTTTGCCTACATCTTCTCCTTCTTCTTCTTCTTCTTATTCTTCTTCTCCTCCTTCTTCTTCTTCTTCTTCTTCTTCTTCTCTTCTTCTTCTCCTTCATTTTCTTCTTCGTTTAATTCTTGTTCTTCTTCTTCATCTTCTTCCCCTTCTTCTTCCTATTCTTCTTCTTCTTCTCTTTCTTCTTATTCGTCTTCTTCTTCTTCTTCTTCTTCTTCTTATCCTTCTTATTCTTCTTCTTCATCTAATTCTTCTTCTTCTAATTCTTCTTCTTCTTCTTCTTCTTGTTCTTCTTCTTCTTCTTAATCATCTTATTCTTTTTCTTCTTCTTCTTCATCTAATTCTTCTTCTCCTAACTTTTTTGCTTGTTCTTCTCCTTCCACTTTTCTTCTTCTTCTTGTACTTTTATGACTTGCTCTTTTTGTTCTTCTTCTTTGGCCTCACCATCATCATCATCATCATTATCTTATTATTATTATTATTATTTATTATTATTATTATTATTATTATTATTATTATTATTATTATTTTTCTTCATGTTTTCCTTCTTCTTCTTGTTCTACCACTTTCTTCTTCCTCTTCTTTGCCTTCTTCTTGTTCTTCTTCTTCTTATTCACCATGTTCTTCTCTTTTTCTTCTTCTTTTAATTTTGTCCATTTTTTTCTCAAATTCTTCCTCTTCTAATTCTTCTTCTTCTTCTTCCTCTTCCTCTTCTTCTTCTTCCTCTTCCTCTTCTTCTCTTCATCATCTTCTTCTTCTTCTTCCCATCCTCTTCTTCTTCTTATTATTATTATTATTATTTTTCTTTTTCTCCTCCTCCTCAAATTTCTTCTTCTTATTCTACTAATTCTACTTCTTGTTCTCATTCATATTCTTCTAGTTCCTCTTTTTCCTCTTCTTCTTCTTCTTTTTATTCTTCTTCTTCTTCTTCTCCTAATTCTTCCTCCTCTTCTTCTTCTTCTTCTAATTCTTCTTATTCTTCTTCTTCATCTTCTTCATCATCATGACCATCATCATCTTCTTCTTCTTCTTCTTCTTCTTCTTCTTCCTCTGCTTCTTCTTCTTCTTTTGCCTCTTCTTCTCCTTCTCTTTTACATCTTCTTCTCCTTCTTCTTTTTTTTTCTCCTTCTTCTTCTAATTGTCCTTCTTCTTCTTTTCCTTCTTCTTCTTCTTCTTCTTCTTCTTCTTCTAATTCATCCTTTTTTTCTTCTTCTTCTTCTTCTTCTTCTTCCACTTCTTCTTCTTCTACTTCTTCTTCTTCTTCTTGTTCGCATTCTTATTCTTCTTCCTCTTCTTCTTCTTATTCTTTTTCTTCTTCTTCTTCTTCCTCCTCCACCTCTTCTTCTTCTTCTTTATATTCTTCATTTTCTGCTTCTTCTTCTCCATCTTCTTCTTCATCTTCTACACTCTCTTTGCCTTTGTCTTCTTCTTTTAATTCTACTTCTTTTTCTCTTTCTACTTCTTCATCTTCCTCTACTTCTTCCGTCTTCTTCTTTTCTCCTTCTTAATCATCATCATCATCTTTTCTTCTTCTTCTTCTTCTTTTTCTAGTTTTTCTTCTTCTTTTGATTCTTCTTTTTGAAATTCTTCTTCTTGTATTCCAACTTATTCTACCACTTCTTCTTCTTCTTCTTCTTCTTCTTCTTCCACTTCTTGTTTTTCTCCTTCTTCTTCTTCTTCTTATTCTTCCACTTCTTCTTGTTTTTCTCCTTCTTCTTCTCTTTTTTTTTCTTTTCCTTCTTCTTCTCGTTATTCTGCTTCTCCTTATTCTTCTTCTTCTCTTCTTCTTCTTCTTCTAACTCTTCTTCTTATTCTTCTTCTTCTTCCTCTTCTTCTTCTTTCTCCTCTACTCTTCCACTTCTTTTTCTTCCTCTTCTTCTTTTTGTTATTTTTCTTCTTTTTTTTCTTTTTCTTTTTCTTCTTCTTCTTCTTCTTCTTCATCTTCTTCTACTTCTTGTTCTTCTTGTTCTTCTTATTCTTCTTCTAATTCTTCTTCTTCTTTTAATTCTTCTTCTTCTAATTCTTCTTCTTCTAATTCTACTTTTACTTCATCATCATCATCATCTTCTTCTTCTTCTTCTAATTCTTCTTCTTTTTCTTCTTCTTCCTTTTCTTCTTCATGTTCTTCCACTTCTTCTTCTTCTTCTTCTTCTTCTTCTTCTTCATCATCATCATCAGTATCATCATTTTCTCCCTCTTCTTCTTCTTCTTCTTCTCCTTCTACTTCTAATTCTTCTCTTCTATTTCTTCGTCTTCTTCTTCTACTTCATCTTCTACTTCTTCCTCTTCTTCTTCCTCTTCTTCTTTTGGTTACTCCTACTCCTCCTCTTCTTCTTCTTCTTCTTCTAATTCATCTACTTCTTCTTCTTCTTCTTCTTCTTCATCTTGTTACTCTTATTCTTCTTTCTTCTTCTTTCTCTTCTTCTTCTTTCTTCTTCTTCTTCTTCATCTTCTTCTTGTTCTTCTTCCTCTTCTTCTTCTTCTTTTCCTTACTCTTGTTCTTCTTCTTCTTCTTCTTCCACTTCTTGTCTTTCCTCTACTTCTTCTTTTTCTTCTTCCTCTTCTCCAACTTCTTCCTCTTCTTCTTGGACCTCTTCTTCTTCCTCTTCTTCTTTGACCTCTTCTTCTTCTTCTACTTCTTGTTCTTCTTCAACATCTTCCACTTCTTCTTATTCTTCTTCTTCTTTTTCTTCCTCTTCTTGTTCCACTTCTTCTTCTTCAACTTCTTCTTGTTCTTCTTCATCTTTTTCTTCCTCTTCTTCTTCTTCAACTTCTTCTTCTTCTTCTTCTTCTTCTTCTTCTTCTTCTTCTTATTCTACTTCTTCATCCCCTTCTTCTTCTTTTTTCTACTTCTTTTTCTTCTTCTTCTAATTATTCTTCTTCTACTATCTTCTTCTTCTTCTTGTCCTTCTTCTTATTATTATTATTATTATAATTATTATTATAAACAATATTGTTATTATTATTATTATTGTTATAATAATTATTATTGTTATTATTTTATTATTATTACTGTTCTTCTTCTTCTCCTACTTCTTCTTCTACATCTTCTTCTTCTACTTCCTCTTCTAATTTTTCTTCTTCTTTTCCTTTTCTACTACTTCTTCTTCTTCTTTTTCCTCTTTTTCGTCTTCATCTTTTTCTTATTCTTCTCCTTCTCCATCTTCTTCTTCTTCTTCTTCTTCTTCAAATTCTTCTTCTTCTTTGAATTCTTTTTCTTTTGTGTCTTCTTCTTCTAATTCTACTTCTTTATTTTCTTCTTTCTCTTCTTCTTCTTCTTCTTCTTCTTCTCCTTACCCTTCACCTTCTTCTTCTTCTTCTTCTTCTTCTTCTACTTCTTCTTCATTTTCTTCTTCTTCTTCTTTTTCTTCTTCTTTTACATCTTCTTCTTGTTGTACTGCTCCTTCTTCTTGTTCTTCTTCTTTTTCTAATTCTTCTTCTCTAATTCTTCTTCTTCTAATTCTTCTTCTTTTAATTCTTCTTCTTCATCTTCTCCTTCTTCTTTTCTTTTTTTTATCTTCTTTTTGTTCTTCTTCTTCTAATTCTTCTTCTTCATCTTTGCCTTCTTCTTTTTCTTCTTCTTCTTCTTCTTCTTTTTCTTCTTCTTCTTCTTCGTCGTCTTCATCTTCTTCTTCTTCTTCTTCTTTTTCTTCTTTTTCTTCTCCTTCTTCTTCTTCTATTTTTCTTCTACTTCTTCTTCTTCCTCTTCTTCTTCTACCTCTTCATCATCTTTTTCTTTCTTCATCATCATCATCATCTTCTTATTCTTTTTCTTTTTCTTCATTTCTTTTTTTTCTTCATCTTCTTCTTCTTTCTCTAATTCTTCTTCTTCTTCTCCTAATCCTTCTTTGACTTCTCCATTTTCTTCTTTTTTTCTCCTAATCATCTTATTCTTTTCCTTCTTCTTCATCATCTAATTCATCTTCTCCTAATTCTTCTACTTGTTCTTCTCCTTCCACTTTTCTTCTTCTTCTTGTACTTCTATGACTTGTTCTTTTTGTTCTATTCTTCGGCCTCACCATCATCCTCATCGTCATCATTATCTTCTTCTTCTTCTTCTTCTTCTTCTTCTTATTTTTCTTCATGTTTGCTTTCTTCTTCTTGTTCTACCTTTTCTTCTTCTCTACTTTGCCTTCTTGTTGTTGTTCTTCTTCTTCTTCATCATCATGTTCTTCTTCTTTTTCTTCTTCTTATTTTCCTCCTTCTTCATTTTCTTCTAATTCTTTCTCTTCCAATTCTTCTTCTTCTTCTTCCTCTTCTTCTTCTTCTTCTTCTTCCCCCTCCTCTTCTTCTTCTTCTTCATCATCATCTTTTTTTTCTTCTCCTCCTCCTCATACTTCTCTTCTGCTTGTTCTTCTTCTTATTCTACTAATTCTACTTCTTCTCTATTCATGTTCTTCTTGTTCCCCTTTTTCCTCTTCTTCTTCTTCTCTTTTCTTCTTCTTCTTCTTCTCCTTCTTCTCCTAATTCTTCTCTTCTTCTTCTTCTTCTTCTTTTCTTCATCATCATCATCTTCTTCTTCTTCTCCTTCTTCTTCTTCCATTTCCTCTTCTTCTTCTAATTGTCCTTCTTCTTGTTTTTCTTCTAATTCATCATCTTTTTCTTCTTCTTCTTCTTCTATTAATTCTCCTTCTTCTTCTTCTTCTTCTATACGAATTATTCTTCTTCTTCTTCTTTTTCTTCTGCTTCATCTTCTTCTATTTCTTCTACTTCTTCTCTTCTCCTTCTTCTTCTTATTATTATTATTCGTATTCTTATTTTTCTTCCTCTTCTTCCTCTTCTTCTTCTTATTATTCTTCTTCTTCTTCTTCCTCCACCTCCTCCTCGTCCTCGTCTTCTTCTTTATATTCTTCATTTTCTACTTCTTCTTCTCCATCTTCTTCTTCTTCCTCTACACTTTCTTTGCCTTCTTCTTCTTCTTCTAATTCTACTTCTTTTTCTTCTACTTCATCTTCTTCTTCTTCTTTTTCTCTTTCTACTTCTTCTACTTCTTCATCTTCCTCTACTTCTTCCTCTTCTTCTTTTCTCCTTCTTAATCATCATCATCATCTTCTTCTTCTTCTTCTTCTTCTTTTCCTAGTTTTTCTTCTTCTTTTGATTCTTCTTTTTCAAATTGTTCTTCTTGTAATCCAACTTATTCTACTTCTTCTTCTTCTTCTTCTTCTTCTTCTCCTTCTGCTTCTTCTCTTTTGTTTTCTTTCCTTCTTCTTTTTCTTATGCTTCTCCTTATTCATCTTCTTCTTCATCTTCTTCTTCTTCTTCTTCTTCTTCCACTTCTTCCTCTTCTTCTTCTTTGTCCTCTACTTCTTCCACTTCTTTTTCTTCCTCTTCTTCTTTTGGTTCTTTTTCTTCTTTTTTCTTTTTCTTCTTCTTCTTATTCTTTAACTTCTTCTCCTTCTTGTTCTTCTTCTTCTTTTTTCTTCTTCTAATTCTTCTATCTTCTTCTAATTCTACTTCTACTTCATCATCATCATCATCATCATCATCATCTTCTTCTTCTTCTTTTTCTAATTCTTCTTCTTTTCCTTCTTCTTCCTCTTCTTCCTCTTGTTCTTCCACTTCTTCTTCTTCTTCTTCTTCTTCATCGTCATCTTCTCCTCATCTTCTTCTTCTTCTTCTTCTCCTTCTACTTCTAATTCTTCCGCTTCTATTTCTTCTTCTTCCATCTTCTTCTTCTTCTTCTTCTTCTTCTTCTTCTTCTTCTGCTTCTTCTTCTACTTCTTCTTATTCTTCTTCTTCTAATTCATCTTCTTCTTCTTCTTCGTCTTCTTACTCTTATTCTTCTTTTTCTTCTTCTTCTTCCTCTTCTTCTTATACTTCGTCTTCTTCTTCTTCTTCTTCCTCTTCTTCTTCTTCTTTTCCTTACTCTTCTTCTTCTTCTTCTTCTACTTCTTCCACTTCTTCTATTTCCTCTACTTCTTCTTCTTCTTCGTCTTCTCCAACTCCATCTTCTTCGACTTCCTCTTCCTCTTCCTCTTCCTCTTTTTCTTGGACTTCTTCTTCTTCAACTTCTTCCACTTTTTCTTCTTCTTATTATTATTATTCTTCCTCTTCTTGTTCTAGCTCTTCTCTTCTTCTTCTTCTTCTTCTTCTTTTCCAGTTCTACTTCTTCATCCTCTTCTTCTTTTCTTTGTACTTCTTTTCTTCTTCTTCTAATTATTCTTCTTCCACTTCTTATTCTTCTTCTTCTTCTTCTTCTTGTCTTCTTCTTCTTCTTCTTCCTCTTCTTCTTCTTCCTCTTCTTCTTCTTCTTTTCCTTACTCCTCTTCTTCTTCTTCTTCCACTTCTTCTCTTTCCTCTACTTCTTCTTTTTCTTCTTCCTCTTCTCCAACTTCTTCTTCCTCTCGACTTCCTTTTCCTCTTCCTCTTCTTCTTCGACCTCTTCTTCTTCTACTTCTTCTTCTTCTTCAACTTCTTCACTTCTTCTTCATCTTCTTCTTCCTATTCTTGTTCTTGCTCTTCTTCTTCTTCCACTTCTTCTTTTTCTTCTTCTTCTTCTTCTACTCTTCTTCTTCTTCTTCTTCTTCTTCTTCTTCTTCTGTTCTACTTCTTCATCCTCTTCTTCTTTTTTTTGTACTTCTTTTTCTTCTTCTTTTAATTATTCTTCTTCTACTTCTTTTCTCTTGTCCTTCTTCTTCTTCTCTTCTTATTATTGTTATTATTAGTTATTATTATTATATTATTATTATTATTATAATCAATATTATTATTATTATTGTTATACTATTATTATTATTAATGTTATTATTTTTATTATTATTATTATTATAATTATTATTCTACTCCTCCTTCTTCTTCTTCTTCTACATCTTCTTCTTCTTCTTCCTCTTCTAATTCTTCTTCTTCTTTTTCTTTTTTTGCTTCTTCTTCTACTTCATCTTCTTCTTCTAATACTACTTCTTCTTCTTCTTCTTCTTCCTCTTTTTCTTCTTCATCTTTTTCTTCTTCTTCTCATTCTCCTTCTTCATCTTCTTCTCTTCTTCAAATTCACCTTCTTCTTCTTCTTCTTCTTCCACTTCTACTTCTTCATTTTCTTCTTCTTCTTCTTCTTTTTTCTTCTTCTTCTTCTTCTTCTTCTTCTTCTTCTACTACTACTACTTCTTCTTCTTCTTCCTCTTCTTCTTCTTCTTCTTCTTTTTCTAATTCTTCTTCTTTTTCATTTTCTTTTTCTTAATCTTCTTTTTGTTCTTCTTCTTCTTCTTTTGCTAATTCTTCTTCTTCATCTTTGCCTTCTTCTTTTACTTCTTCTTCTTCTTCATCTTAATCTTCTTCTTCATCATCATCTAATCTTCTTCTTCTTCTTCTTCTTCTTCTTCTTCTTCTCCTTCTTCTTCTTATTTTTTTTCTTCTTCTTCCTCTTCTTCATCTACCTCTTCATCATCTTTTTTGTTTCTTCATCATCATTCTTCTTCTTCTTCTTCTTCTTCTTTATCTTCATCATCATCTTCTTCTTCTATTTTCTTCTTCTTCTAATTCTTCTTCTTCTCTAATCCTTCTTTTGACTTCTTCTTCTTTTTCTTCTCTTTTCTTCTTCTTCTTTTTCTTTTTCTTCACCTTTTTCTCCATCTTCTTCACTTCTTTTTCCTCCTTCCTTCTCCTTCTTCTTCTTCTTCCTGCACTACATCTCCTTCTTATTCTACTTCTCCTTGTTCTTCTTCTTCATCTTCTTCTGGTTATTCTTTTTCTTCCTATTCTTCTTCTTCTTCCGCTTCTTCTTCTCCTTGTTCTTCTTCTTCTTCTTCTTCCTTTTCTTCTTCTTCTTCTTCTTGTTCTTCTTCTTCTTCTACTTCTTCTTATTCTTCTTCTTCTTCTTCTTCTACTTCTTCTTCTTCTTCTTCTTCTTCTTCTTCTTCTTATTCTTATTATTATTCTTATTCTTCTTCTTCTTCTTCCTCCTCTTCTTCTACTTCTTCTTTTTCTTCTTCTTCTTTTTCTTCTTCTTCTTATTATTATTCTTATTATTATTGTTATTCTTATTCTTCTTCTTCTTCTTCTTCTTTCCTCCTCTTCTTTTTTACCATCTTCTTTTTCTTCTACTTTTTCAGCTTCTTCTTCTTCTACACCTTCTTTGTCCTCCTCTTCTTCTTCTAACTCTTCTTCTTTTTCGTCATCTTCCTCTTCTTCTTCCTCTTCTTCTTCTTCTTTTTCTGCTTCTTCTACTACTTCTTCATCTTCCTCTAATTCTTTCTCTTCTTCTTCTTCTTCTCTTTTTCTTCTTCTTCTAATTCTTCTTCTACTTCTAATTCTTCTTTTTCAAATTCTTCTTTATGTATTTCTACTTCTTCGAACTCTTCTTGTTGTTCTTCTTCTTCTACCACTTCTTCTCTTCTTCTTCTTCTTCATCCTCTTCTTTCCCTTCATCTTCTTTTCCTTCTTCTTCTTCACTATCTTCTTCTTCTTCTCCTTGTTCTTCTTATGCTTCTTCTTCTTCCTCTTCTTCTTCTTCTTCTTCTTCCTCTTCCTCTTCTTCTTCTTCCTCTTCTTTTACTTCATCTTCTTCTTCTTCTTCCTCTTCTAGTTCGTCTTCTTCGCCTTCTTCCTCCTCTTCTTCTTCCTCTTCTTCTTCATCATCTTCTTCTTTTTCTTCTTCTTCTTCTTTCTTCTTCTTTTTATTCTTGTTCATCTTCTTCCTCTTTTTCTTCTTCTTCTTCTTCTAATTCTTCTTCTTATTTTAATTCTTCTTCTTCTAATTCTTATTCTTTCTTCTTCTTATTCTACTTCTTCTTTTCCTTCATCTTCAGTTTCTTCCTCTTCTTCTTCTTCTTCTTCTTCTTCATTATCTTCTTCTTCTTCTTCTACTACTCATTTTAATTCTTCTTCTTCTAATTATTATTCTTCTTCTTCATCATCATCATCATCATCTTCGTCTTCTCCTTCTTCTTCTATTTCTTCTTCTTTTTTTCAACTTCTTCTTCTTCTTCTTCTTCTTCTTCCTCTTCTTCTTCTTCTTCTTCTTCTTCTTCTTGCTGTTGCTGCTTCTACTACTACCTTTTCCACTTCTACTTTTTCTACTTCTTCTTCTTCTTCTTCTTCTTATTTTTCTTCTTCTTCTTCTTCGTTTCCTTCTTTTTCTATTTCTTCTTCTTCTTCTTCTTCTTCTGCTTCTTCTTTTCTGTTCTTCTTGTTCTTCTTCTTCTTATTTTTATTTTTTTATTGTAGTAATTATTATATTATTCTTCTTGTTCTTCTTCTACTACTTACTACTTCTTCTTCTTCTACATCATTTCTTCTTCTTCCTCCTCTTCTTGTCTTCTTCTACTACCTACTCCTTCTTCTTATTCTTCTCCTTCTTCTACTTCCCCTTAATCTTTTTCTTCTTCCTCTTGTTCATCTTCTTCGACTACTTCTCCTTCTCCTTCTCCTTCTTCTTCTACTTCATCATCATCTTCTTCTTCTTCTTCAAACTCTCTTCTTCTTCTAATTCTTTTACTTCCATCTCTTGTTCTTCAAGTTCTATTTTTTCTTTTTCTTCTTCTTCTTCTTCTTCTCTTTCTTTGCCTTCTTCTTCTTCTTCCTCTCTTCTTCATCTTCTTCTTCTTCATCTTCTTCTCCTTCTTCTTCTTCTTCAACTTCATCATCATCATTATCATCATCATCTCCTACCTTTTCTTCTCTTCTTCTTCTTCTTCTTCTTTCTTCTTTAAATTCTTCTTCTTCTAATTATTCTTCCTCATCATCATCTTCTAATTTTTCTTCATCATCATCTTCTTCTTCTTCATCAACATCATCATCATCTTATTCTTCTTCTCCTCCTTTTTCTTCTTTTTCTTCTTATTCTTCTTTTCCTTCTTCACCTTCTTCTTCTTCTTCCCCTTTTTCTTCCTATTCTTCTTCTACTTCTTCTTCTTCTTCTTCTTCTTTTTTCTTTGTAATCAACATCATCATCATCATCTTCTTCTTCTTCTTCTTCTTCTTCTTCTTCTGACTCTTGTACTTCTCTTCCTTCAGCTTCTTCTTCTTCTTCTTCTTCTTCTTCTTCTCCTTCTTCTTCTTCCTATTCAATCTTCTTCTTCTTCTTCTTCTTCTTTCTCCTCCTCCTCCTCCTCTTCTTCTACTACATCTTCTTCTTCTTCTTCTTCTTCTTCGTCTTTTAATTATTCTTCCTCTAATCATTCTTCCAATTCTTCTTTTTCTAATTCTTCTCCTTCTTATTAATATTCTTCTTCTTCTTTTTCTTATTGTTCTTCTTGATCTCCTCCTCCTTCTTCTTCTTCTTCTTCTTCTTCTTCTCTTCCTTCTTCAACTTCTGTCACTTCTTCTTCTTCTCCTTCTTTTTCATCTTCTTCTTCTTCATCTTCCTCTTCTTCTTCTTTGACTCTTCTTCTTCTTCTTCTTCTTCTTTGTCTTCTTCCACTTTTTCTTTATCGTCTTCTTCTTCTTCCACTTCTTCTTCTTCTTCTTCTTCTTCTCTTCTACTTCTTTTTCTTCCACTTCTACTACTTCTTCCCTTTGTTCTTATTTTTTCACTTCTGCTTCCTCTTTTACTTCTTCTTCTTCTTCTTCTTCTTCATCATCTTCTTCTTCTTCTTCTTCCTCTTCTTCTTCTTCTTTCTCTTAATTTTCATCTTCTTCGTCTTCTTTTCTTCCTCTTCTTTTTCTTCTACTACTTCTTCTTCTTCTTCTACTACTACTACTTCTTATTCTACTTCTCCTTCTAAATCTTCTTGTTCTTTTTCTCCTTCTTCTTCTTCTTCTCCTTCTTCCTCTACCTCTTCTAGTTCTTCTTCTTCTTCTTCTTCTACTTTTTCCTCTACATCTAATTCC